>APFE031297385.1:354453-414342 GCA_000404065.3 Pinus taeda
ATCGCTTCGGGTTGTATTTATAAACAAAATATCAGGAAAACATCATTACAATTGACCTTGACAGGTCGGCTTAGAACTCTTCGACAATCTAAATGCTGCTGAAATTAAATGCAAGTAAATCTTTTTTGACTGCACTGGGGGCAGCTGAATCGGAATAGGTGACGAGGTGGCCCTTGGGAACCAGATGCGGTGCTGCTGAAGTGAATGAGCTGTGGGGCTGCAGTTTGGCTTTGGTGCGAATTGAATGTGCAATTATTACGATTTGAGAGCTTCAAGTGACTTTGCTCTCCTTCTGTGAATCTGCTGGAAGATATTCAATTTTCTCTTGCTTTGCGTCGCCGCTCAAGATATTCTCTGATACACTTTGTCGCTACATTGATGGTTTCCGCCGGCGACTGATACTCTTTGACATGCTTGATAGCTGCTGATTTGATCTGATACACTTTAAACTCTATGATTGATCTACTGTTGTCTTCAAACCGGATCCTTTGGCACGCTTGGGTGATTTTCGGGCTTTTTCGGCGCGCAGTGGGCTCGGCAACCGGAAGATTCCCTGAAGATTCCTCGAAATGGCCTATTTCCCGTAGCGATGCGTGAATAGCGCTTTGCGCTATTCGCGCATCGGAAACTGCCTCAATTTCTTGATCTGGAGCTTCGAAGTGCGACTTTTCTTCCTGCGCGAAGCTTTTTTCGGCTTTTCTGGCTGCTGACATAAGCAGGGCGTCGGCTGTACGGCGGATGACGTTAGCTGTGGGTCCCTGGTACAGTGCGACGTGGTGAGGTACTGGATAAACTGGGGTGAAGAGACTCCGATGCGATATCGCGATATCGCGTCGGCGGGGAAAGAGGGGGATCATTGGGTTGGGCATTTGGCGCTTGCGACTGTTGATATGCGATATCGCGATATCGCATCGGCGGAGAGGAAAGGTGAACGGATGGGACACTCGGCGTTTGTGATCGTCGATCACCGATATCGCAATATAGCATCGGCGGGGGATGGATGGGCTATGTTTGGCATGAATGCGAGAGTGCGAAGCTGCGACGCAAAAACGGTTTTGACGGGAAAAGGTAAGTAAGTGGGTGTGAAGGTCATGTAAGGTTTCAGAAGGGGTCCGACTACCTCGTGGGAACTTTATACTTTGGAAGGAGTCCATCGTATTTGGGAGGTGGTTTGGGGGTCGCGGCTCTTGCTTAGTTTCTGATAAACTGAACAATTTCCAGGAACTGATATGGTTATTTTTCAACCAGGGGAGGGATATTACATAAGGGATTTTTACTTAATATTAATACGAGGACAGGAAACATAGGGAGCTACATAATAATGTTAGTGGTTAATATGGAGATGATAAGAAAGCGCTAAGTTCAGGAGACTTAGGCTGTTACAGGGGGTAGGACCATATTTCAGGAGAAGATATGGAACAACTTCGAGTAAAGCAGATCTTTACTCAACCGGAGTGATGAAGATGATGAACTCAAGAGGTGTCAAGCAGATCTTGACCTCTTTTGGGGATGTTAGTTAATGATTGGGGAAAATAGAGAAGGGAAGTCAGTTATACCTCATTTGAGCCTTTTGCTTACAAATCTTTTCTGATTATGTTCTGCATGATATGATACCTGAAAACTTGGAATTGGTCAGCAATTCAATCAGCCTCAGAACTACCTACCCAGCCTACTTGCCTAGCATTTTTTCTTCTTTTGCTTGGGGGTGCACTTAGACTTGCAAACCCATCATACATTTTCATTTGATGCTTTCCTATCTACATACTACCCTTATTTCTTCCAAAGCCCAGATTAAACTGTTGGACTCTTCTATTTCTCTACCTATCTAAGAGTCTGCCAAGATTAAACTGTTTGGACAGACTTACAATCTCTACATTCTAAAACAAGAAATTTAAACCTAGGGAGACCGAGATTAAACTGTTTGGACCTCCCTTTAACTAACAGTAGCGATACCAGGAAAACTTTACAAAATTTTGAAGGCAATTGAATGAACTTGAAGTAGACTTCTTCATATGGAGACTTGTTTGAGCAAATATGGAGAATTGCAGCAAGCAAAGTACAACATATTTGGCCTGTGAAATGCCAATCATGAAATATGAATACCTGCTGCAGCAGGAGCTAACATGACCAAGGAGAGGGAATGGACCTAGATGGATGAGTTGGACGGTACCAAGGTTAGAAATATGCACTCTAATTTGAATTGTAAGGAGGATTTTGTGAACCTAACATGCCTGATATATAAGGTCGAGGGCACTGGGGCCTCCTCTGGTTGATGAAACAGAGTAGTTCCAAGCCATTATCTACTCCTTCATATATAACCTTTACACCTAGAAGAGAAGGAAATTTATTAGTTTTGTGGTTTTACTTCCAGACAAAGCATACCTTTATGGTGTTCAGTGGGAACTCATTTCTTGGATGCCTCTTAGTGCATTTAGGGAAAAATATAGCTAGTTCCATTTCTACTTCCTCCCGCTTCCTTTTGATAAGCATAATGTCCATCTGTAATGAAAACTTATGCAACATTTCACTCTTGAAATCTTCCAACATACTCTATATCTCATGTTTGATGGTTAAGGTGGAGGGAGAAGAGTTAAGCACGACTTGACGGGACCTTCCCATTTTCCTAGCAGCGCTCGAATAGTTCTTGAATACTATCTTGATGCCATCATAGATAAGCTAGTCAATATCTCCTCCAAACAACATATTGAGGGTCTCCATTACATCCTCCTAGATTCCTCAGAGAAGTACAAGATTGAGTGATTCAGGATCAAGGGTACAATTATCCCTCCTATAATTGAGTTGGAATCTTTCTTCATAGTCTTCCAAGGTTTTGACAGTGTTGGACCTGCCAACATGTCAGGGGATCTCCTCGCTAGGAAGTTCCAATTAGACCTCAGACCATTTTGTGTAGGAGTCCCAGTAGTGGGTCGTATGGTATCACCTTGACAGCGGTTTTTCATAGAGGCAAGTGATATGTCCCTGTTGGCAGCAAGGGTGTGACATAGGCAGTAAGTCAAGGAAGGTGCATGAGCAGTTCTAAAACAAAGAGGGTGAGGTGAGTGCACCCCTTGGAAACCTGTGAAAGCATGTAGTTAAGAAGGGAACACACGAGCAAAGATGCATCACAACATGGAAGGCAAGTAAGCTAGAAATCCAAAGTGACGGTTAAACCCACATCACATTTAAGAAAGATTCATACATACATATACATAAAATAGCTACACATGCATGCATAATAAAAAAAATACATATATCATTTAGAGTAAACAATATAGTTGAAATAAAATATGACATATGCATGAACCGTGCTGAATCTGTGATATTAAGAAGTGTAAATTCCAGTCATACAATACATCCATGTTCAACCACTAGTTTCAACAGTAGAATGTTATAGTCATTGCCGCCTACTCCTATAAAGAGATGTACTAGCTTTGCACAGTGGAGAAGTCAAGGCTCATTACAATACTATCCAAGCTTTCTCTAAGATAGTACTATTGGAAGCTTGGCTGACCAAAAGCCTCTACAATGAGTTATGAGGGACTATATATAGCAAAGGGTGGGGTGGCCCTTGACATTACCCTTTGTGACAGTTCATCTACCCTCATGACTCTTCATCTACTCTATGACTGTTACATCCAACTATTGACACTTGAACTTACACTTAACAAGATGTTACATTACAATGCACATGTACCCATGTGAGGCAAAATGGCTTGAGAAAGCCATGTAAGACATCACTATGACTCGGACAACTGTTGGAAGACTAGCTCTTCGACATCCTCATGGTGGTCAACAATAGCGAACTAGTGCCAAGCTCGGTAGCCCACAATCATGCCTGTGTACTCTAAGGTGACATCTTTCTAGAAATAAAATGTTGGATTATTAGGGCTTGACCCAGGTTCAGAGGTGATTTAGCCAAACAAATCCCGGTACTACTGGCCCTTTCGGTAATAGTCCACGGAGTGCAGACTGAGGTCTCACCCGAAGTAGTATGGGAGGGTTATATCACTAGATTTCTACACCTTGGAGATGCTTGATGAATTCAAGTGGTCCGTGGTTAGACCCTGTGCACACGTCGCTACGCGCACTGTCCGTACCTTACAGCCAAAACTGCTGCCTTCGTGTAGCCCTACTCGGGGGCCGAGTGCTGTTGTTACCCAATTCCTTACTAGTATTCTACTGTTAGTTGATTTCTTAGCTTATTTGTATGCGTTAAGTTACATTTAGTAATATAAATCATTCATACATGTGCGCATAGTAAACAAACAATATATTTTCAATTTACATCAACCATGCATTAATCCAAGAACAGATACAAAAATCGGTAACAAAACCTTTATTTATTAATCTCTTCTTCGATTACAGACTTGACTCCGCCCTATGCACTCAACTGCAGGGGTCTGTGCACTCAACTGTAGACTACTAGGCCTCTGTGCATTCAGTTGTAGAGCCTCTTTCCTACCCTACGACCCAAGACACACTTAGCCACTTGGACTCTATCCTCGCCTCTTCACTGCTTATTCCTTTTTTTATCTCTTACATTTAGAGCCTCGCTCTTTTTATACATCCAAAACTAGAGTGGACAACCCTATGACTCTAACATGCTTATGCGCCGACAATTCACGGGTCTGTACAACATCATTCGGTCAAAACATGGGCTTTGAGCTCTAAAACATGCCTCGGGAGGATTCCTTGCTTTAACAGGCCCCCAACACAAACATCGTGACTCACCCTCGAGTCACTCTGTTGGTGCGGCGATCTTGGCATGGAGTTCCTCCAATTGTCCTCGAACTGTGCTGATGTTGGTAGCGGACTAAGCCTCTGCTTGTTGAATGTGTTGCATCCTCTGTTCTGAGACCTCCGTGTCTAGGGTGCTTCTCTGCATTAACGTGTGCATCCCCTGTATGTACGCGAGCTTTCCTTCGATGTTTGCCATTATAGTGAAAGCCTCATCGATCCATGGCTGGACACGCGCTTTGAGAACTGCCTCCTTATGTCGCACATTGTCCACCTACTCCTTCAGTGCCTTATCTTGCTGCATCCTTGCAAGCTGGTGAGTGAGGACTACTATTTGTGCAGTTCCTCGGACACTGTTGTATTGCTGCTGGAGTTCTTGTGCCTCTGTCTCCAAGAGCTGGATGTTGGGTCCTCCTGCAGAGTTGTGAGGACCTCAAGTGCTTGCTCCAACAAAGTGGTACAGCTTTGCACTGCACCTCCAATTTCTTCCAATCCTGCTACGATAGTGCTAGCACATTGTTCTTAGACCTCCAGGGGAGTGGAAGGCTGTGCCTTTAACTGCAGCTCGATGATTTGAAGATTTAGCTCTAGCTGAACCTTGGTCGTTTCTTCTAGCCTCGTGGACTCCGGTTGCCAACTTGTGGATCCACACCTCTACTGGTAGATTTGCTGGGATGACCAACTTCGGGATGCTGCGGCAAGCGTCATCTACCACCTGCACCAACTGTTTATTCTGCGACACCAATTCGTCACACTGTAAGCTGAGTTGCTCCATCTTTAACTTCTACTCATTGAGAACTTAGATTGCACGACTCTCCCTAGCACGCAGCTCTGTTGTTATCCCATCCTGTAGAAGATATAGTGTCTCTCGCGGAAGGGCAGCCAAATTAAGGCCAAGGCCTTTCATCATGTTAACCAAAAATCTATCGGTCTCATTCATTGCGACTAGGGCCCCTTCTGGCAACACTATTGTGTTTTCCATCCGTACATGTAGCATCTACTATGCTGCCGAGGATCCTGCTGCGAGGTGGGTGGAAAGGCTACCCACCTAAGCAGGATGCACTTGTAACTCTTGTAGCTATGCCTTGAGCCCCCCCCCCCCCCCCAACACAGTTTGGTGCTCCTGCATAAAATCCTCAAGAGCCTCATTTGTGACATCGCGAACTGTCTCACCGATGTCATGCAGATCACCTTCGATTAAGGTGATTGGGTCAATGGACAATTTTGAGGCCTTGACCTTCTTCCTCGGTCATGCACGCTCTTCTGTGTGTGGGCGCTTCAGCTGTGTGGACGCGGTCCCTGGGTCCATGCTCCCTTCTGTTGTTTCTACTTCCTCTACCTCCTTCCCCTACGAGGACGTTGCTTGGCCCTCGTTCGCCTTCATGGTTGCTACCTCTACTACTTGTGCTGCTGCTGCTACTTCTGCGACCTTCTTCTGCTCGACGAATTTCTATGCTGCTTCGCACACTTCCCTTACCTCAGCTACTGTTGTTTCCTTTCACCTTTTCTCGGCCAATTTTGTGATGCACAACTTGGCATCATCCTTCTTCTTTTGCTCTGCCACCTTCTCAAGTTCTGCAAGATCTGGGGCACGCCATTCGGGAGGCCATGTCTCTAAGATAGTAAAAATGGTGGCGATAGTGGCTACAAAATGTAGCTTCGTCCACTGCTTCGTTAGATCCTTATGTGCCTTGATAAAAATGTTGTGCATATCAACTTTAAAGTCTACAAAACTCTGTAGACTATTGTACACCATGGGCGAAAGGCGCGACTTCTAGTTGATCCGTATCTGGATGTTCATTTCTATTGTTCCTTAAGAAACCAATTTCCTGGCTATAAGGAAATTGTGCTTAAGACATTAATAAATATCACTTACTGTCACTTATTGTTTGTTGTGTTCTCAAATGAAGGACGTGGAAGACTTGGTTTTTAACTTTTAATACATGTATGACCAGAACATCTCAGAATGCCATTTGTTGCTAGATATTAATGATGAATGAAGAAAGTTTGAAGGGGAAGTTAAAGATAATATGCTGATCTTTCACAGAAACTAGTATCTGTAAATTAGAGGAATTATGATAATGAGAACTGAATCATAGACAATATGCTGATCTTTCACAGAAACTATTATCTATAATTTAGAAAGAAAATGAGGACTTCAAGTATAGCAACACTCTTTTAAGGAACTTTAACCTTATCTACATAAGTAAATAAAGACCTACTGCTTCATTACTATACTTGAAAAGAAGAAAACATAGCATGACACATGACATAGAAGCTTACAAAATTATATACAAAAACTCATGGAAACTTCTGATTCTTTCATTAATCAACGTTGATATTAGGAATACAGTGGCCTAGTCTCTGGGTTCTCCAAAGTTTGAACCATTTCTTAGTAAAATTTGCTCTTTTTATACATTGTGGAATCGTTGTTAATTTCTGAAACTGCTCAAATTATCTAACTGTTTTTCTAACTATATGACGTTAAAAATATTACAGAATTTTACAGAGGGTAAAAGACACCTCAAAGAACATGAAATAATAAGAAAATAATTGGATTCAGGAGGGGATGATAACTGTTAGCTTGCTCCATTGGTCCGTTTCCAAATTCCTCTGTGAATGCCCTAATGATGCTGAATTCGTCTTAAACGTAATGAAATACGTTTAGTTTGTGTAATCCTGGGCTTACATGGGCATTCTGATTGGCTAAAAGGCCAAGAAATATATTAGATTGTCTTCCTCTTAAGCTTCAGCTCTAAACCTGATTTTCCGCATTACACAACAAAATTAACACAAACTTCTGATTAATTCGGAACTCAAAGGAGTAAATCTTGCATTATAAACTTGACAAATCCACCCATTCAACGCTCCATTGACTTCCATCGCAAATCGCAATCGGCCTAAAAATCCTTGTAAAACTTAACTTATGCACCCTTAGGCCGCAATAAATATGAAAATATTGGAACTATGCATAAAACCTTTATAATGAAAATATATAATAAAACATGTTTTTCCGCTTTCACTACAGGCTCAACACAATTCCTATGGTATACTTCCTGCTAATTCATCTCCATCGTAGATCTATGCTTTTCAGATCAGACGATCTGCAAAGGTTTTCAGGTGGGAGATAAGCCCAAAGAATATCCGCCTGAAATGGATGGTTTCCTCTCTCCACCTGGCTGCTACATGTTGAATGATAAGTGGGATCAGGTGATCTGCACTAAAAACCACTTACCATTTTCATTCCGCCTGAAATCCTACTATTTAGCTTGAAATATGCCTTTTAATATGCCTTGCAGACCCGCCGAGGCTTTTAATTATAATATATATATGCTTAAAGTCTGGCCTTTCTATTATAATCCTTTATAATAGAAATGTGCATAAAATTGCGTTTCTTCTAATATATTAATAAAAACTTTACAACTGGCGATAAGATGGATGTGCTGAGTTATATAAATAATGGCATATAAAATATTGGGTCCGGAACCCAATCGCTCATCGCAATCAGCGCTTTCCCATATATATATATATATATATATATATATATATATTATATATATATATATATATATATATATATGTTTTGTGATACAATGGACCCACTGCAATTATACAACATAATATATATTGTTTCGGGTCTATCATTGCAAATCACAATTGATGAAACGCATATGCATGTATATAAAGGAATTTCAATACAGCAGACCCGCCGAACTTTTAAACACGCTGTATATATTATTTCGGGTCCAACCCGCCCATATCGCAATCGGCGGTTCCATATACATACATATAACTGCAGACCCACCGAACTTTATGAAACATAACTTATAGTATTTCGGTTCCGGTGCTAATGCTTTAACCCTTGTTTCATTTGTAAATCCGATATATTTCTTCATTTCCTTTATATTTTGATTTCCAATAAACTTGCCTTATTTTTTTTTTCAAAATATTTTTCAAGTGATTTTGAATGAAACAAACAACAAAATACATGTTACAACATTTGGCTCCACCCGGGGATAGTGCTCTTGCCACAGAAGCACTAAGAACCACAGATTAGTGCCTTCACCTCGAGCATGGAGTCATATATTGCTTTTCATAAATTGAAATACTATGGCATTTGTACAATGATTACACTCTAGTATTCACAATGAAATGATGCTTATTCTTTAGAACTGGAAGTAGTGCTTTAAGTTTTGCCCATTTACATGTAGATGTAGATTTTTCCCATCAAGATTCTCAAGAATGAAGGTATTATTGGATCTCATTTTAGAAATTCTAAAAGGACCATACCATAGACGATCAAACTTCCCATGTTTACCCTTATCTTCTCTTCTGGTATCCCATCTCAATACTAAGTCTGCAACTTTAAAACCAATTTCCTTGGCTTTTCTGTCAGAGATATTTTTCATCTTGGATTGATACATAATCAAGTTGTCTCTTACCTTGTCCTTATTCTCGCTTAGCTCCACCACTTTGTTCATTCTTCTTACCAAGGCATTTGGTTCTTCTTTCGTCTCTTGAATCATTGCATTCATTGGCTTTACAAGTTGACTTGGAAACATAACCTGAGTTCCATATACTAATTCAAAAGGTGATTTCCCTGTAGATCTTCTTGTGGTTACTCTAGCAGCCCACATAACAAACTTTAACTTAGAATCCCAATCTCTTTGATTTTATGCAATGGTTTTCTTAAGGACCTTCATCAAAGTTTTGTTAGTAGACTCAGCTAATCCATTTCCCTGAGGATGGTAAGCTATTGAATGAGACAAAATAACATTATACTTGTGACAAAAAGCAATGAACTTACTTGAGTTGAAGACTTGAGCATTGTCTGTTATAATTTTAATGGGGCATCCAAATCTGCCGAGAATATTTTCTTCTAGGATTTTCATTACTATCTGATCATTTGCTCTCTTAGTCGGAATTGCCTCTACCCATTTGGTGAAATAATTATTTGTTGTGAGAACCCACCTGTGTTGTCTGCTTGAAGGTGGATTGATTTCTCCAACAAAGTCCAATCCCCATTGCCTAAATGGCTCCTCTATGAAAACTAGAATCAAAGGTAAAGGAGCTAATCTCTTATTCTTAGCAAAAAACTGACACTTCTGACAACTTCTAACAAACTTATATGTATCACCAAATAAAGTAGGCCATTAAAATCATCCCTGAAGGATCTTATGTGCAATTACTTTCCAACTGTAATGTTCTCCACAAAACCCATCATGATAATCTTTGATTGTTTCTGCAAATTCATCCTCTATTAAACACAACAATAGAATTCCAGCAGGACCCTTCCAGTACAATTTGCCTTCCACAATTACATATGGTTGTGCCTTGATATTTAGTTCCCTATACTTTGTTCTATCTAAAGATCGGGGACAATAAAGAAAGCACAAATAATGAATTATATTCTTATACCATTCTGAACACAAAAAATTATACCTGATCTTCATACCTGGATCTTTCTCTCCTTCACTTTCTTCAGCTGCCTTTTCATCCACAGGTGCCAACAAGTTAATTCCCAATGCCTGAAAGTTTGATTCTGTCAACATTTTTTCCAATCCATGTCCTTTCACCAACTTTGTAGGTTTTATGTCCAAATCATATTCTTGGATCTTGGCAATCCACTTTCCTCTTCTGTCTTCTACATCTCCCTGTAGTAATACATCTTTCACTGCAACATTTGGCACATAAGTAATGATTTGGGACTGCAACACATAAGTTCTAAAAGCTTTCAGGGCTTTTACCAAGGCATACACCTGTTTCTCAAGAATATTATATTAAGCTCAGAATCCTTAAGAATCTTACTGAAGAATGCAACTGGTTGCTCCCTATCTTCATCATTCTTCTGCAATAAGACAACAACTATTGAACTTGATGAGGAAAATGAAAAAATTTGAAAAGGCTTTTGGTAATCAGGGTTGATTAAGACTGGAGTTGCCTGTAATGCCTCTTTAATCCTGGAAAATGATTCTCTAGCTTCTTTATTCCAACTCACTTCATTCTCCTTTTTTATCATATTAGTATTTTCTTTTAAAATTTCTGCATAGTTGGATAAAAATATTCTTAGGAAGTTTATCTTTCCTAGAAAATTTTGAATATCCTTTTTACTCCTGGGTAATGGTAGTTTCTACACAACTTGTACTCTAACTAGATCTATCTTCACTCCTCTGGAAACAATGTGTCCCAACAATTTTCATTCTTCCAGAGCAAAAATGGATTTCTTGGGATTTAAGGAAAGTCCAAATCTTCTACATTTATCAAAAGTTCTCTTCAAATGATCCAAATTCTCTTCATTAGACTTTGAGAAAACAGTAATATCATCCAAATATATTACTACAAACTTATCTCCAACAAAAGCAATGTCCATAGCCCTTTGAAAAGAAGTACCTGCATTCATCAATCCAAAAGGCATTCTGGAATACATAAATGTTCCCCATGGGGTTGTGAACGTTGTTTTGTTCTGATCCTCCTTATCCACAGCCACCTAGTTATAACCAGAAAATCCATCTAGCATTGACATTCTAAAAGATCTCGTTACCTTTGCATCACATGATCCATCTTAGGAAATGGGTAGTTATCTTTCAAAGAAGCCTTGTTGAGATTTCTGAAGTCCACACACAACCTTATTTCTCCATTTTTCTTTCTCACAGGTACTAGATTATCCACCCAATCAGAATGCCTGAGAGGGACTATGATTTTGGCATCAAGCAACTTCTTGACCTCCTTTTCAATTGATGGTAGAAGCAGAGGATTTATCTGCCTAAGATTTTGTTTGTAGGGTTTAACCCCCTCCTTGAAAGGAATCTTATGCTTAATAATATTTACATCATTGGTTTTAAGATCTTCATAGGACCATGCAAAGACATCAACATAATTCTTGAAAAGTTTAATATGTATTTCTTGAAAATTAGGTGAAACTCCAACATATAATTTGACTAACCTAGATTCTCCTGAGTTCCAATGTTGTGATCCTGAATATGTTCATCCTATGAGATTTTCCCTCAGTGCACAGCCACATCATTGGACTTGAAAAGCCTTTAAAGAGGAACACGTCCCTTTGGTAGAAAATTATCTCTCAATTGAAAGATATTTTGATTTGCTATTGAATCTTTTAAACCACTAGCTCCTGCAATTTCTGTTGTCTCTTCTTTGTCCTGATTAATTTCTGTGCCCTGGAACTCTTCAACCATAGCCAAAAACTCCTTAATTTGCTGGTCATCTTCAAAAACTTGCCAGTTCTTAACATTATTAGGAACAAAAGGTCTGTGTCTCATTTCTACCTCATATCTTAATCTTGGATTAATAGGAGGCTTGAAAGTGCTAGTAGCCACAACCAATGAATCTTCCAATCTATTCTCATCTCTTGGAATGAATTGAATGTTAAAAGCTTCAAAGAAATTTTCAATCAAATCCCATACCTCATTTCTGTATGCCCGTAGCCTAGGATGCTTTGTTAGGCAGTGATATTTTATTTGCTTAATAATTAACTCTAAATCTCTAAAAGCAGAAATTGACTTGACTGCCATCTGTTTGGCTGTTTGTAGGGCAATAATCAACAACTCATATTCTGCCACATTGTTTGTTGCCTTGAACTCTCATTTGAAAGAAAAAGGGAAAATATTACCTCCAGGTGCAATTAGAAGAAAACCAGCACCTGTCCCTTCCTTAGAATAAGTTCTATCAAAGAAACATTTCCACACTTCTTCCGTTTGCAACTCTGTAATTACTTGGCTGAAGCAAACTGCTTCTGATTATCTTCAGTCAGCTCTGCATTATCATGCAGTGTGAAACAAGCAAAGTCATCCTTCTCCTAATTATATATAGGTGAATTTCTTGCTCCGTTTTTTGTAATTGTCTTTACAAACCTGATTTCTCTGTACAATCTCCTCTCCTCCCTACCAAAAATCAGTATAACATCATATGTAAAATCTAGATTCAAAACACCTCCCAATTTAGCCCCCCAGGGCCTAGATAGAAGCATTCCAAATCTAGCAGGAATATCTGTTACTACAACATCCATGACCAAGCTTCTAGCTGGAATTTGGGCTAGTGACACTGCCAGATCCTTAATAACCCCAGACACTTGACCTTATTTGAATCAAAAGAATACAAATCCCTGTAAGGTCTGGTCACTTGTAGATTTAATTGCTTCATCATTGACAGAGGCATAAGGTTATGTGAAGCTCCCGAATCAAACATGCAATTATGTAGGAGGAAATCATGAACCAATATGGAAATATAAAAAGGAGGTATTGAAGAATTTACTTCCTCTACATGTGGACCAAAAACCACTACTGGCTTATCTTCCTGTAGATTTACAGTGTCACTCTCATTTTCTTTTAAATTAATAAATTCAACAATCTCCTTTTGATAAGTAGGTGTTTTTCCAATTCTGTAAGGGGAACTTGTATTCTTACCTTTTCCAACTCCTTGGTAAGACTAAACAAGTGACCTTGTTTAGCAATATTTTCATTCTCTTCTTCACCTCTCTTCATGACTGGAATTATTTGAGGAATTGAAACAAGTTTCTCCAAAGGAATTTTTCCAGTTTGATCTTGAGAAGACTCACCTCAGAGTATCTGTGTCTTGCCATTTGCATTTTGTTGCTACTTTCCTTTATCTACTTGTTTTGTAGGTTGAGATTCTTGTGAAGTAGCCTTTGGTGAGGAAGTTGAAACCTGCTGCTCACTTTCATTTTCTTGATTTCTTGATCTTTTCCTAGATCTCAGGTCATATTTCTTATGTAGTTCAGCTTGCATAAAATCAAAGAATTGTTTCCAATATTCATCAATTTCATTTTCATCATAAATAACATCTACTTCATCATACACATACTCTTCTCCTTCAATGCTGATTTCATCTTCATCAACTACATATAATGTAGAAATTTGATCTTTAGATTGTTCTTCACCAGGATCTGCTTCTATGTACAATGATGCTTGAATTTGATTTTGATCTTTTCTTTCCTTTTGCAAGATTTGCAAAGGTTGTCTTCTGAATTGGGGAATAAAGTTCCTATTATACTATGTTTGTATCTAAGAGTTCTTATTTTCTAATTCTATCCTATTTAACTTATCTGACAAAGTTTTAATTACATTACACATATCCTCCAATGATTGACTTTGAGAGGATTCTATCTTTGCCTTTCCCTTGTCTTGGGTAGGCTGTGTTTCTGGTGCTTTTCCTGCAGCCACCAGATTTGCTTCTATCTCTAAAGCATCTATTTGAATTTGATCAAAGGTCAGATCTCTTCTTTCCGTTAATGTGAATCCAAAATTTGATTCAAAAGCCCCTGCAAAAGTTATCTTCGCACCAGTAGGAGGAGGCTTAATATCTGCTGGGAGACTATTGTACAATTTGTTAAATATTCTGACAAATTCAGCCACAGTTTCATCAAAATTCTTCTTTATGGCATTAAACTCTATTAATGAATATCCATGGTCTCTTTTTTCTCCCCATCTCTGAATAAACAAACATTCCATCTCTTCCCAAGAAGGAATGGTATTATTGGGAAGTACTTTGAACCATTTCCTTACTTCTCCATCTAGGGATTGAACAAAAAGTCTTAAAACAACATCTAAATGTTCAACATTTAGGCTTTCTGCAAAATTACAAAATACCACTACATGATTCTTTGCTGTTTGTTTGTCTTCTCCTGAAAAATGTGGAAGAGTTTTAAGGTAATCCTGTGGCATTTGATTGAAAGGTTGTGGTAGTTGGAGAGGTGCATACCTATTCACTAAGAACACAGGTGCTGCCATGTTTACTGAACTTTAATTACCAACAGATGTGGAACTTGATTGAGAGGTAAATGGAATGTGCAAAGGAGGTAATGTGGTTATTGGTTGAGGTTGAATAATTACAACAGGTAAATGAAAAGTAATAGACTCAAAAGATTGGTCTTGACAGCTAGGTTCTTGAAATGAAGATGATGAAAAATATGACTCTCTATCAGATAAATGTTCAGATAAGTTGCTGCTTGATGCAGACAATGTAGGAATTGGTCTAGTTGAGATCTTAGATTTCCTAACCCTCCTTGAAAACAACCTTTCAGGATCTGAAAGGGCTTGAACCTTCTTTTGTGAAGTGTTTGATCTTGTATGGGGCCTTATTGAAGCCAATATTGCTTTGATTCAAAACAACCAAATATTTCCTCCTCATTAAACAACCAGAGGAAAATATTGAAACCTAGGGAAAAATCTTCTTGTCTTCTCTCCTCGACAACAACGCCAATTAATGTTGTCCCTTAAAAAACCAATTTCCTAGCTGTAGGGAAATTGTGCTTAAGACATTAATAAATATCACTTACTGTCACTTATTGTTTGTTGTGTTCTCAAATGAAGGACCTGGAAAACTTGGTTTTTAACTCTTAGTACATGTTTGATCAGAACATCTCAGAATGCCATTTGTTGCTAGATATAAATGATGAATGAAGAAAGTTTGAAGGGGAAGTTAAAGATAATATGCCGATCTTTCACAAAAACTACTATCTGTAGCTTAGAGGAATTATGATAATGAGAACTGAATCATAGACGATATGCTGATCTTTCACATAAACTATTATCTTTAATTTAGAAAGAAAGTGAAGACTTCAAGTATAGGAGCGCTCTTTTAAGGAACTTTAACCTTATCTACATAAGTAAATAAAGCCTTGTTGCTTCATTATTATACTTGAAAAGAAGAAAACATAGCATGACACATGACAGAGAAGCTTACAAAATTATATACAACAACTCATAAAAACTTCTGATTCTTTCATTAATCAACGTTGATATCAGGAATACAGTGGCCTAGTCTCTAGGTTCTCCAAAGTTCGAACCCTTTCTTAGTAAAATTTGCTCTTTTTATACATTGTGGAACCATTGTTAATTTCTGAAACTGCTCAAATTATCTAATTGTTTTTCTAAAAATATGAAGCTAAAACTATTACAGAATTTTACAGAGGGTAAAAGACACCTCAAAGAACATGAAATAACAAAAACATAACTGGATTTAGAAGGGGATGATAACTGTTGGCTTGCTCCATTGATCTGCTGCCGAATTCCTCTGTTAATGCCCTAATTATGCTTAATGTGTCTTATCCGTAATGAAATACATTTAGTTTGTGTAATCCTGGCTTACATGAGTATTATGATTTGCCAAAATGCCAAGAAATATATCGGATTGTCTTCCTCTTAAGCTTCGGACCTAACCCTGATTTTTCGCATTACACAACAAAATTAACTTGAACTTCTGATTAATCTGGAACTCAAAAGAGTAAATCTTGCTTTATAAACCTTACAAATCTGCCCAGAGAATACTTGCCCGAAATGGGCGGTTTCCTCTCTCCACCTGGATTCTATGTGTTGAATGATAAGTGGGATCGGGTGATATCCACTAAAAACCACTTACCATTTTCATTCTGCCCGAAATCCTGCCTTATAGCTTGAAATCTTCCTTTCAATATGCCTTGCAGACCCGGCAGGGCTTTTAATTATAATATATATATATATATATATATATATATATATAATATATATATATATATATATATATATATATGCTTAAAGTCTGGCCTTTCTATTATAATCCTTTATAATAGAAATGCGTATAAAACTGCATGTCTTTTAATATATTAATAAAACCTTTACAACCGGCGATAAGATGGATGCGCTGAGTTATATAAAATATGGCGTATAAACTATCAGGCTTGGAACCCAATTGCTCATCGTAATCGAAGCTTTCCATATATATATATAATATGTTGTGTGATACGACAGACCCGCTATAATTATAAAACATAATATATATCGTTTCGGGTCCATCATTGCAAATTGCGATTGACGGAACCCATATGCATGTACATAAAGGAATTTCGATACAACGGACCCGCCGAATTTTTAAACACGCTGTATATATTACTTCGGGTCTGGCTTGCCCATATCGCAATCGGCGGCTCCATATACATACATATAACTGCGGACCCGCCGAACTTTATGAAACATAACTTATAGTATTTCGAGTCCGATGTTAATGTTTTAACCCTTGTTTCATTTGTAAATCCGATATATTTCTTCATTTCCTTTATATTTTGATTTCTAATATACTTGCCTTTTTTTTTCAAAATATTTTTCAAGTGATTTTGAATGAAACAATGAATGAAACAAACAAAAAAATACATGTTACATCAATGTCCATGAGCACCCAGAAGATTTTGGTGTCGCGTATTCATTTCGCGTCCTTTGTGGCCCAGAGTGAAGCGTACTTCACGGCCTTCAGTAATTCTTTGTCAATGCTAGGGAATTGACTATCCTCTGGTAGTTCCCCCGCTACAAGAACTATGGATAACAACAAACACGTATAGTGGAAGGTTTTACCCTGCTCCTGGCCTTCGCAACAGTTTTTCAAAAATTCCTGCAGAGGAGTTCGAACCAGTTGAATTGGACCCCCTCTGCGCACTGCTTGGCCAGTGTGACCACCAGCGTCGGTACCTCTTCGACGTGACACTTCCTCATAACTTTTCTGGCTAGGATTTGGGTTGCTATGCGTAACCGTTTGTCCTTGATGTTGGAGATGGCATAGCCCCTCTTCTTCTTCTCCATCTTGTATTTCATCTTCATGGCTTCCGCAAGAGCCAAATCACTGCCCTTTCCTTCGGCTATGGTCGTGGGGTCCTTTCCTTTGCAGGAAAGCCGAGAAATGCGGTGAACTAGGTCTGTCGTGATGGAGATAGGCTCCTCTAGCCATAGATATCCATCATGCACTAGGCAAATTAGGTGCCTGATGATGAAAATGGTTATGGGCATGCAGTGGAAATACAACACCCATAATAAGTTCAGCAACCTAGCCTTTTCCACACCACATAGCCACTTCCACTGCTCTAACGTTGTGACCACCCTCTTAGTGTTTTGCTTCATGAGGTTCTCGGTCTCCAGGTGAGGGAACTCCTCGTGATCAGCGAGGTCCTAATCTTCAAACTTCATGGTTGGCACGCAACCTAGGTGCGTGCTTTCAAACACAATGCTGTCTGGGAGGAGCAGGGTCTGGAGTGAAATATTGGTTTCGTCCAGGTCCTTCGGCACTTTGGTCTTCCCTTTTTGTGGAGGGACATATGCGGGTAGTTTTGTTGCAGAGCATGTAGGTTGAATATCCTCCTCCATGCCTTCGTCTTCTTCCTCTGTGATTATCAAGGCTTGCAAATCTTCTTCTTCCTCATTTGTTTCTATCATGACATCTTTCATCTTCTCTACCATCGATAGTTTGTTGTGCAGCGGGTTCCTATGAGATATGCGTAAGGGGGCCATTTCTTGTTTATCTTTCTTGGGCCTTGGCATACGCGGTGATTTGGGGATCTCTGCTACAACCCCATAACCTTTGGGAGCATCCTCCATATTTAGGGCCTATGCGGCCTCGCCGACGATTACCTCTTCAATTCCAAGACCATCCTTAGTTGCTGTCATTATGTCTTGGCTGTAATCTATCACTCGTGAATTCAGGGGCTCAATTATGGCTCGGCTCTCAATGCTTAGGGCTTTGCTTAATCGCTTAAGTCTCAGATTACCAGGTGTTATTTGCTGGGCATTCCTTTGTGTTTTATAGTGCATTTTGAATTCGAATTCGACCATTCCCCCCAATTATGGACTATTAATGGTTTCTTGGTGATAGATTTTCCCAAATCTTGCCCATAAGTAACGTCTTAAATACCTGCCGCCCGCTCCATTTGGCCTCAAGTCGAGCATCCCATTGTGAATAGTGACTTCAACGGTCACTTTCAAACTAACCCACGTGGCAGCGCAACCCTTAGTGCGTGGTCGCGGACCTTGTGATGCTCTACTTCTGCGTGCATCCCCAATATTGTGCAGCTCCCGGGCAGAATAGTTTATAGTCTCGTGCTTCCTTTCAACTACCTGGAGCACTAATATTGTCCTTCTCGTGGCTAGTCAGGTGGTCGCACCACCCGTGTGGGGCTCCATCCCATCCTCCACCATGGTTCGCTGAGAATCCCCACCTTCCATTGTTGTGGTCGGCATTGTGCACTTTACTACTTACAATGTGCTACCCTCGTCACTACATATGGCGATACGCGGTCCAAGCCAAGAAAACAGACTAACCAATTCACGGCAACAGTTCTCAAACTTGTCAATATGATCATACGCACCTTGCCTTACCATCCTATGTTTTTTGACAAGAAACACTTCCTATATCTTGTCTTCTAGCTTCTTGACCTCTGCGTCCATCATAGCACTTTTCTTCCTTAATTGTACCCTTTCTTTTTCAAGTTCGCAGAGTCTAAAGTTTCCCTGTCAGATTTCTTCCTTAAGTCCAATGTGTTTTGTTTCTTGCAGCTGTGTAATTCCTTCATTCTGGGCTTCGTGAACCATCGTATCTATGGGTGCTACTATGCATGGACTAGGCTTTGCCTACTCCATAGGGATTACAACCCCTACTTCATATTTCAGCTTCGGAAGTGCTCGCGCGGCCAGGGTTTTGCACATGGTCCTTGTTGAGCTAATTTATGTACCTAAACTAACACAATTATTTATTATCAATCCGAGTTGTTTATGCTTTGAGGCAAGTTCACTATATGTGAAGATCAGATATAATCAAACCTTGAAAGATAATTTATTCAAAAACTTAAAGCAATACATCCGACAACTCCAATTCAACTTGTTTAAAGTAGAGGAAAAATATTGAGATGGTTCTTGACTCAAGAAGTCCACCTTTGCCTCAACTATCACTTAATGAATCAGAGATTAAAATCAAGAAATTAAGATGGATAAATTGTTAATGAAAGAAGCTCTTAACTTAAGAAACACATAAAGTATTTCATCATAATTTATTCATCTCAATACTCAAAATTACAATAAGAAACTACTTGCATGCAAACCAAAGAAACTAGCTGTAATTCATCATTTTAGCAGAAGAGATGCTCAACTTGAACACTTGTGTTTCTTCAACTCAATAAAATGATGAATAAGCTAAGAACTAAAGCAATCAATCACCATGCATGAACCATAAAGCAATCTGAAATAAAGCTTTAAAAAACCAGTTCTACACTAAACAGATTACAAGAAATAAAACTAGTTAACAAGGAAGTGTACTTAGCTTGGAGTGGGGGCCCTCCACCCTTGCCTTGCACACTTGAGAAGTGATATCAGAAGCTCAAATCAATTACACATCCATAGCATTGAGGAGAAAAATAATAATAGCACAAGTCTTCAAATTAATCTCAATCCAAAAGTGTCACAGCATAAAAGTTTTAATAAGTAATACATAGCCATCAAAGTTGTGGCTCTTAAATAGGAGTCTCATGAAACAAACTGATCTACATCACTCTAACAAACCCACTACTCTAATCCATCTATCCAAGTCGAATTCACTACTCCCATCCCAAGAAATATGACCAATCCCATGAAATCTCAAAACTGCCCTATTTCTATGGGATTTCTGGATGACTAGTCATGATTGACTAGCACCAAATGGGCCTAATAAAGCTTGTTCTGTTGGAACCAAGCATAGGTGGCTTAGTCCTAGTTCCAAATCTTTCCATTCATGTATTCAATTCGTGCCCAAGTGTCCTGCAACCACATCAACCATAGAGTGATTACGGGAATTTCTGAATCTGCCAAATTTGCACTTAAAATCAAACTTTTATAAAAACTTTAGAAATTGACAAATTAAAGCTAAATACCTGAATGGATATCAAATATACATCAAAATGGAATGAATGAGGTGAAAATGGATGATAAATAGATGGTTAAGTAAGTTTCTTAGAGAAAAATAAGACCAAAACTGAGGCCTAACATCTCTCCCTTGCTTATCATCAAGCATGTCCCCATGCTTGCTTTCTCCTCTTGGATCCTCTGCCTTCTGTAGTACATGTTGTACCTGTAGATGTTTCCCTGCCCAAACAATCCAATCATGATTCATGCATTTCCTTGAACAATGCTGCTTTAACCTTCTGTTTCTCATATTTTTCCTGCCACATATTTTTGTCCTTTAGCCATTTAAATGCTTGCTTAGAAAGTAGCTCATTTCTCTGTTTCAGTCTACCTAATTCTTCTTTTAACTTTTCATTTGTTTTGATCAACTTAGCATTGTCCTTCTTATGTGCCTTGTTTTCTTCTGTTAATTGCTTTTCCAAGATTTTGCTAATTTCCAATTGATCAGTTAAGTCCTGGATTTTGGCCAAATTGATTTCCTTTTCAAAATCTTGTGTTGTTTTCATTAATGATGATGCTGCTGCATCATCATCATATGAGGAATCCCTTTCAAGGACTTCTTGTGCAATGTCATGTTCTTCTTGTTTTCTTGGAGAATGTGCTTCTACTTCCTTGTCTAAGTCAATGGGACTCTTATTCCTAAACCTTCTAGGAATAGACATAACAGATATTTCATTTTCATGCATGGCCATATTTCTAGCTCTTGTTCTTGGATACAAGGGGGAATTCATCAAGCTTTTGTTTTCCTGTTCTATTTTGTCCTGTGCCTCAATAATCTGTTCAGTAAAATGATTTTTTGACATGAATTCTCTCCACACTATGCCCTGTGATCTCACCTGATACTCGACTAGGATTTTGATTAATCCTTGATGGTAAATCTATCCTGCTTTAGGCCTGTGTTCCTATTTTACTGTTTCAATCATTCTCAAAAGGCTCCTATATAGGAAATATGGTAAATTAATCCTATCCTCCCCTTTGATGTGTTGTAGAAGCCTGACATGATACAAGTGGGCAATGTTATATCCTCGTTCACAAATCAAGAACTTCTGGATGACCAAGACCAATTCACCCCATGGTTCATTGAACCACTCCCTGGGTATCCCTTTTGTCCTATCAAATGTCCCCTTCTGGTTTTTCTCAAGGAAGAAAGTCCACGCTTTCTCCTTGAAGTGTAGGCCTTTGTAATACTTCTCCCCAATCATTGGCAAATCTAAGGCTTTGGACATGTATTCTTGGGTTACCAGAATAATGACTTCCCCTACTCGAGTCTGGTCCTGACTGAAATTATTTATAAATTCCTTGGTTATCTCCTCAGAATGGCCATCAAATTTTTGTAAAAAGCCTATCATCCCTGCCTGATAAAGTTTTTCTATAGTCTCTTTCCCCCAGCTTTCTATCTGAAATTTTGGCTCTACTCAGGTTGTCATTGTTTCTGTAAACCAATCAATGTATGCTTCTGTTGTTACTAATTTCATCTCAACAATAAAAATTTATGACTATTGTTCTTTTAAAATGAAATTCTGGAAGCAAAGAAGCTTACCTTCTTCCTCTGACTCAACTTAACTCTGACTTCCTTAACCTCTGTTATATTCTTTTCTTTGCAAAAGCATTGTTTTAATTCCCTGTCCAATGCAAACAAACACCTGTATACCTCCTGTTAATATGCTGATCTCTGTTCTTGAAAATTAAATACACATGCAAACAGTATCCATGTATGCTCATTGCCTTAGATTATTGCCAAAATCAAACCATGATTTTACTGTGTATATAAAACAAAAAACTAAAGAGTATGGCTCTCGGCCTCATCATCAAAACAAAATTTCCAAAATTCTCTCGGCCTAAGCAAAAACATTTGCAAAAAGGCTCTCGACTGTATCATAAAATTTTGGAGAATTATGCTTGCAGCCTCATCATAATAACCATAAAAATGCAAAAAGGCTCTCGGCCTAAGCAAAAACATTTGTAAAAACACTTTTGACTGATCACAAAATTGTGGAAAAGATGCTTATGGCCTCATAAAAAACAATTACAAAAATGGGCTTGGTTGCATCATAAATATTGGCAAGAAGGCTCTCGGCCTCATCATGGCAGATTGAGGACTATACACATACGCTCGGCCTCAAAAACACGGGTGATAAAATAAAAACACAGCGCATTTAATTCTAAATGGCTCAGCAATCAAATCTTTGTTTGGTAACCCAAAAATTTACATGCATTATTCATTCAATCCTCAAGCATTTCAATCCCCTGTTTCGGTGCAAATGAAAACAACAGTGCGCGGCAAGGGTTATGGACGCATGTCGTTTCATAACAGTTTGACTGTTTGTTTTGATGTTTAAAATGACACGCAATCAAAACAAGGTATGGCAACAAACAAGCGCAGTGCGCATTCGACAACATTCACAATTTAATTCCCACTCACCGCCATACAACATAACATGCCATAACAGTTAAGTTTCGTGCCTCCTCTGTGCATAGTTTTCATTGTTAACACGGCACGCCATAAAAACTCCTCATAACAATGCCAAATCCTAAACGTGTTAACCATGCAATGCATTGTCATTTAAGGGAAGCGTGATCCACTAGCAGTTCATACCAAGATTCACGCAGCGAATCAACGGATTTGAGGCTATGGTTTCGGCTTACCTGTTATCAACGAGCGCTTTGAGGAATATCCGGCGCTCCAAATCCGTGTTCAATTGTGCAATTGACTGGTGGCAAGGGCAAAGCAATCGTAACCATTAATACATATAGTTCATAACCTTGACTCACTGTGTGCCGAGTTCAAACAACTAGTGCCTTACCTGATTAAATCCCGAAAATATGCTATCTCTGAACGTTAAACCCGGAACGATTTCCTTCTTTAAATTCGCCCCAAACTCACTTCACCCTTCTTTTTACTATGCTACAGCTTCAAACACCATTTCTCTGAGCTATTCGGCAATGAGGATTATGGTTTAAACAGCACAAGAGCTCAGTCGGTTCATGACCGTTTCAGGGCTGTACTGCGCTTCTTGTCCATTGGTGTTTACAATGCGTGGTTTACATGGTCGTCCTGTTTGACCAGTCGCCCGACTGTGTCATGAGGATGGTTGAATCATTGTTTTCATACGCATGACCCTTGCGCAGTATACTGTCCAATGACAACGAGTTGCCATGTCACCGTGTTAAGCTCGTACCTATGTGCTGGCCGGTTGTTGTTTGGGGTTGATGTTTTATTTATTGCTATTGTGTTACCATCATGTCCCCCGTCGTGTGCTTGCAATGATATACAACCATTGCTTGTTTGGCAATGATTTGTATGCAATGATATTTCAACACCACACCCCGCCACAATGTTTCAATGTTTGTTTGCATGCCGCCGTCCACCATATATCATACCATATGTGTTGTTATATGATCCTTCACTCATAACTATATTATATACCATATGTTGTGCACCACTGTTTTATATACCTTATATCATATGCACGTTGGGTGATATGACTTTAGCGCATTCACATTTTTGAACTATGGTATATATTGGTATGATATATAATAACTTTTGATTTCCATATAGCGCATGGGGTTTGTTTTACTTGTATAACATAGCTTTATAATTTTAAAATGACCATTTGGGTCATATTTAAAATCATCACCACCACTAATGCTTTGAGTTGTATGTGCAGGTTGAAAGTTGTCCCAGTTTGGTCTTTCTAAGCTTCTAAAGAAAAATACTTAGGGTTATAGGGAATATGTATAGGGAATGTGTATGAACGAAATGAAATATGATGTATAGGGTGATAGGATATGTATAAGGAATATAGGATATGAATGATAATGAATATCCTCAGGTACTAACTTCAACTTGATCAAAGACTAAAAATTTCTAAAAAAATTTGAATTTCAAGCACAAAATGACTATACATATACTCCCTTGGATGATGTCTATACAAGTGGAATGGAATCAAAATTTTGTAGATGGATTAAAAGTAAACTTTTATTGCTGCTCCTTGTTCTCCATGCTCCATTTCTTGAATTGTTCAGGTCCCTCTGTAATAATGTCTTAACTCAGGTCCCTCTGCAATAATGTCTTGACTCAGGTCCCTCTACAATAATGTCTTGACTCAGGTCCCTCTGCAATGCTTATGGAATATGTACATGTTGTGTTGCCATTGACAGGTCTCTTCAGGTCCTGCTGTAATGATTTCTCGCTTCAGGTCCCTATGTTGACAATACAAGTTCTATCAATACCTCAGATTTCCAACTAAAAGTCTGATGCAATGCTCTCCCTTGCTGAAGTTTTGACTTGTCCTCAAGTCAGTTGTGGAGAGTTCCTGCATTGAAATTTTGTGAGAATAGTAGAACAAGAATTTAGAATTCATAGAGTCCAAGTTACCCTAGTTTTCCCCTATGAATTCGTGTTTGCTTGGTGCCAGTTTCCTGGTTTTCACTAGCAAACAAATTATTTTTTCTTTTGTGTTTTTGTGTTTTTTTTTTTTTTTTTGTATATACATTTTTTTTTTTTTTTTTTTTTTTTTTTCATTTTCCAAACTAGAAGATGGCTGATCCTGATGTGCCATAATTTCCCGTCTTGTTTCTTCTACCAGTTGTTTCATGAATGCTTCCTTACTGATAGGCCTATTATAAACTTTGAGCCTATGTCCATTCACGACAAATGAGGTGGAGTCCTGGTCAATTGTCTTGATCTTTACTGCTCCATTATCAAAGATTTCTTCAATTTCATATGGGTCGAGCCAGTGTGTCGTAAACTTTGCTTTGAAGTCTTTGAATTTGGAGTCAAAAAGTAAGGCCCAGTCTCCCTTGTGAAATGTCTTTGTTTTGATATATCTGTCGTGCCACTTCATTCTTTGTTGTTGCACCAATGTAGTATGTTCTATAGCTTGTTGACGATGCTCATCCAATTGGTTCAATTCCATGATCCTCTATTGTTGTGCTTCAGTCAGGTCCAGTCCTAATTCAGTTGCTAGTCTGTATGTTTGTATCTGAAATCCTATAGACAATAAGGCTTCTTTACCATAGATCAACTGGTATGGACTAAAACCAGTTGTGTTCTTCCATGTGACTCTGTAGGTCCATAGTGCATCCTTTAACTTTTCAGACCAATCTCTTCTGTTCAGTTGTACTGTTTTAGTCATGATATTTTCTAGGACTTTTTTTGTGGATTCTACTTGACCATTTGCTTGAGGGTTATATGGTGTAGACTTCCTGTGTTTGATCTTGTATTTTTCTGTTAGATCCCGTACCAGCTTTGATGTAAATTGTGTTCCTTGATCTGTTACAATCTGTCTAGGTACTCCATATCTTACAAAGATTTCTTCGAAGAGAAAGGTGACCACAGTATCTTTTGTTGCTCTGCTCACTGCTTTGGCTTCCACCCATTTGGTTACATAGTCCGTGCATACTAGAATGTACCTCTTTCCATTTGATGGTGGATTAATAGGTCCGACAAAATCAAGTGCCCACTGCTCAAATGGCTCAATGAGGACCTGTGGCTTGAGCGGCATCTCATCTGATATGATTGGTCTCCCTGTTCTTTGGCAACTGTCACATTGTTTGACATATGCCTTAGAATCTCTGAAGACAGATGGCCAGTAATAGCCCAATTGCAGCACCTTATATGCTGTTCGTTTGTCTGCAAAATGACCACCACATGGTTCATCATGACATGCTCTCAGAATGTCTAATATTTCATCTTCACGCACACATTTTCTAATCATTAGATCTGAACCAGTATAAAATAAATCACCATTTACCCAGCTATACCTAGAACTTTCTCTAAAATTTTTCTTTCTTTGCTTGTTAGTGAGTTGAGTTGGAAATTTTCCAGATGACAAGTAATTTGCAATGTCTGCAAACCATGGTGTTTTTACTGTTATGGCAAACAGATGTTCGTTCGGAAAGTTGTCTACAACTAGATTTGGGTCTTCAGGTGATTGTATGTGGGACAGAAAGTCAGCCACTTGATTTTCTTTGCCTGGCCGGTCTTGTATTGTGATATTAAATTCTTGCAATAACAGTAGCCATCTTGTGATTCTTCCATTAGTGATAGGTTTATTCATCAAGTATTTTATTGCTGAATGATCTGTATGAATGAAAACTTGATATCCTGTTATATAGTGCCTGAATTTATTTACGCATGTATGACGGCTAACATTTCTTTCTCTGTGACTGTGTAGTTCAATTATGTAGGTGTTAGATTCTTACTTATAAAGTATATTGCATAATTGAACAAGTTTTCTTTTTGTCCAAGAGAGGCACCTATCGCAGTATCTGATGCATCAGTGGAAATATGAAATGGCAAAGACCAGTTTGACCCACGGAGAATGGGTGCCACTGACAATTTTTCTTTTAAAATTTGAAATGCATTTTGACAATTGTTTGTCCATTGAAATTCAACATCTTGTGCTAATAGTTTGAACAGAGGTTGGGCTATTTTACTAAAGTTTTCAATGAATCATCTATAATAGCCTGCATAGCCCAAGAAACTCCTTACCTCCTTTTGTGTTGTAGGTGGCATCAGGTTAACTAGGACTTGGATTTTGGCTGGATCCACCTTAATTCCTGAAGCGGAAATATGGTGCCCCAGAACTATACCTTCTATCAACATCATATAGCATTTTTCATTACTTAATGAAAAATTTGTTTCTATACATTTGTTCAAGACTTTCTCAAGATTGTTGAGTCAATCATCATATGTGTTTCCATAAACTGTGAAGTCATCCATGTAAACCTCTACACATTCATGGACTAGATCAGCAAATATCGCAAGCACTGCTCTTTGAAAAGTTGCAGGTGCATTGCATAAACCAAATGGCAAAACATTATATGCATAGGTTCCCCATGGGCAAGTAAATGTTGTCTTGTCTTGGTCTTCTGTTTCTATTCTAATCTGGTTGTATCCGCTAAACCCATCCAAGAAAGAGAAGAATTTCTTTCCAGCCAAAGAGTCTAAGACCTGGTCAATGAATGGTAGAGGAAAATGATCTTTTAATGTAGCTTTGTTTAATTCTCGATAGTCTACACATACCCTCCACTTTCCTTTTTCTTTGGTACAATAACCAGTGGAGAAACCCATTGACTATCTGAAATAGGATAGATGAATCCGACATTTAACAATTTTTGCAGTTCCTCTTTCACTATTTTTTTCATCATAGGATTCATTCATCTTTGAGGTTGTCTTACAGGTTTAAGTTGATCATCTGTATAGATGTGGTGGATACATGTGCTAGGATGGATTCCTTGCATATCAGTATAATCCCAGGCAAATGCTTTTGAGTATTTTTGTAGTAACGCAATTACCTCTTGTTCTTGTTTTGATTGCAACTGGTTTCCAATATTTAAATGTTTTCCAGGATATACCTCAATTGTTTTTATTGTTGGATTCGAAATTGTGTTTACAGGAAAGATGTCTATAAAAGAATTTCGCAAGGTTTGAATAGTACAAGTTTCCTGGAAACACTGATTCAAAAGGTCACTTGTAGCTTCATATTGAACTTCTCTAAGCTGCTCTGAAATACTTGGTTCCGAAATGAAAAGATCCATTAAGTCTTCATTCTCTTCCTCTTCTCTAAAATCAAAGAATTGATTTATACTTAAAACTGATTTAGTTTGTTGTTTTTCTTGAGTTTCAAGTATGATTCTAAGAAGTTGATTGTGCAGGTGAATAAAGAGCAATATGTTTCCTCTCATCTCCATGTGAAATAATCATGCTTCCTGATCTGCATCCTATAAAGGCATCAACGGTAGCTAACCATGGTCTGCCTAAGATTAGAGGATGTCCTCCCAGATTTGTTTTTGGTTGCAGGATAAGGAAGTCAACAGGATACTCCCATGAATCTAAAGAGACTATGATATCTTCTAATATTCCTTCCGGAACAACTTTAGATCTGTCTGCTAGTTCTAGGATTGTAGAAGTTGATCTAATGTTGTTTAATTGCAGAGTTTTCATTGTCTCCATTGTCATTACATTTATAGCTGCTCCCAAGTCTATTAATGTATTTGGTACTCAGAAATTATTTATTGATATAGTAACCATAGGGATACCAGGATCAATATATTTTTCTACAATATTTTGTGTAGACATGAGGCTTGCTAGCTTACCAATGACTTGGATTGTAGTGGGATTCTTTTTCTTTTTCCCTGATTTCTTAATGCATAATTCCTTTATTGTTTTAGCATATATTGGTATTTCTTTAATTGCCTTCAACAAAGGAATTTTTACATAAGCATTCTTTAATTCATCTAAAATATCAAATTCAGGAAGGGTTATTTCTTTTGGTTGTTCCACTAACCTTTCAGGATAAGGTGGTGTTTGAGTTGTAATCGTTTTTCCTTTCTGAACTTGTATTTCAGTTTGTGATGCTTTAGGTGATTCTCCTTGTTCAGTTGGTTCTTCTACAATTGGTGGTGAATCCTTTTTAAGTACTTTGCCAGACCTTAAATGGACATCATTTAGAGGAAGAATAGAATAATTCGGAAAATATGTTGCTTCCTCTACAGTGTATGCAGACTTGTCCACTTTGTTATTCGGATTTGCCACTGGTTGGGCTGGTAATTGAGTTGGTCTGGGTTGATTTGAGGGTAGCTGTAACTGTTGTCGTTGTGTCAACAATGGTGGTGGATTCTACTGTTGAAATGGAATGGATGGCGGATATGCAGAATTTTATTGCGGAAATGGCATGGATGGTGGATATTGTGGATATGAAAATGGTTGTTGGTATTGTTGTTGGTAATGTTGTTGATACTGTTGAGGTGGTTGGTTTCCATAACCATATCCTCTCCAACCTTGTGCAGGTTGTTGTGGATATTGTTGTGGAGGCAAAGCTTGCCATGGCATTGGAGGAGTCCAAATATTTTGAGGTGGATAGAGGTAATTTTGCTGAGGGAATTGTTGTGGAGTTTGTTGAGGCATCCTAGGTTGCCATGGTCTTCGAGGTGCTACATAATAAAGACCTTCTATTCCTGGCACTTCTTCCATTGAATTCATTTGCAATACTTTTAATCTTAGACAGTTTTCTGTGGAATGATTTTCTTTACAAAGACCACATACCTGAATATTATCCAAAGGGCATTCTCTCAATGGATGTTTCTTCCTACATTTGGAACAAAAGATTGCTAAAGCTTGTTCTTGTTCTTCTTTCTTCTTGTTTGCCTTAAGAACATCCACTTGTGTTCCTAATGTACTTAAGAGGTCTCTTTTGAAGTTTTCCAATAAACTCCCTATTTCAGCTCTTGTGATCCCTCCTGCAGCTGACTTTGCTACTTTTGAACTTCTCATTTTCCCGTTTTTGATCTTCCTCTAGAATATTTTTGACATAACTCAACAATTTCTTTGAATGGTAGATTTGAAATGTCTCCTTTACCAATTACATTCAAAATGTCAAGGTATTCATCCCTTACACCTTTGAGAAAGATTGTTCGAATGGTGTCCTGATGTAAAGAGTGTTGTTTAGATTTTTGTAGATTATATGCAAATCTTTCCAAATATTCCTCTAAACTTTCATCTTCTTGTTGTGTCATTCTAAAAACATCTTCCTTGGAATCTCTAGATCTACAATAAGCTTGATATTTTTTAAGGAAGACTTTTCACATGTCATCCCAAGAATTTATTGTTCGTTCTCCTAAACCCATGAACCATTTTAAAGCTGATGCTTTCAATGTTGTAAGAAAAAGACGAAGTTTATGGATGTCATCAGTATATCCATATGTTCTACATAAAATATCAAATTCGAACATAAAAGAATCGGGATCTTCTGTAGACATTCCATAAAAATTTGGCAATACAGAAGGTGGAATATTTTTCATTTTCACTTCTTCTCCTAATATTGCACTTGTGTCTACTATTGGAAAGCCAAAGGTAGCCTCATGATCACTACCATCTTCTTGTATTTTCCGATCATTTTCCATATTCCTATCATGTTCTTGTTTTGCATCCTCCTCTCTTTTCCTTCTCCATTCCCTTTGTTGTCTTTCATAGTCAATTCGTTGTTCAGGAGTGAGGATAACAGATCCATGTCCTTCTTCCACCATTGACTTAGTTGTTTCAATTTTGGGTGAAAATTCAGGTTGTTCAAAGTCAGGTTGACTTATAGATGGAAAAACAGATGGTTTTCCTTTGATAATTTCTTTTTGTTTTCCTGAAGTTGATGGTTGTTTTTGTTTTGCTTCCCAAGCTAGCAAAGTTTGCCTCTCAATCAAGGTTAATCTTTGGCCAGTTCTTTGTTTTTCTACCAATTCCTAAATTATTGGACTACCAGTAACTGGGGTGTTTGATGATCCTATCTCTACTTGTGGGGGGTTTTTAATAAATCTACCTTGAGGATCTCTAAATCTAGGCATAAAGAAACATAATTAAAGAAAAGAAATGTAACTAATGTTTTTGTTTGTTTTGGATTTTATCTCTCTATTGACTATGCTGATATTTGCCTCCCCGGCTACGGCTCCAAAATGTTGAGCTAATTTATGTACCTAAACTAACACAATTATTTATTATCAATCCGGGTTGTTTATGCTTTGAGGCAAGTTAACTATATGTGAAGATCAGATATAATCAAACCTTGAAAGATAATTTATTCAAAAACTTAAAGCAATACATCCGACAACTCCAATTCAACTTGTTTAAAGTAGAGGAAAAATATTGAGATGGTTCTTGACTCAAGAAGTCCACCTTTGCCTCAACTATCATTTAATGAATCAGAGATTAAAATCAAGAACTTAAGATGGATAAATTGTTAATGAAAGAAGCTCTTAACTTAAGAGACACATAAAGTATTTCATCATAATTTATTCATCTCAATACTCAAAATTACAATAAGAAACTACTTGCATGCAAACCAAAGAAACTAGTTGCAATTCATCATTTTAGCATAAGAGATGCTCAACTTGAACACTTGTGTTTCTTCAACTCAATAAAATGATGAATAAGCTAAGAACTAAAGCAATCAATCACCATGCATGAACCATAAAGAAATCTGAAATAAAGCTTTGAAAAACCAGTTCTACACTAAACAGATTACAAGAAATAAAACTAGTTAACAAGGAAGTGTACTTAGCTTGGAGTGGGGGCCCTCAATCCAAAAGTGTCATAGCATAAAAGTATAATAAGTCAATACATGAGCCATCAAAATTGTGGCTCTTAAATAAGGAGTCTCATGAAACAAACTGATCTACATTCACTCTAACAAACCCATCTACTCTAATCCATCTATCCAAGTCGAATTCACTACTCCCATCCCAAGAAATATGACCAATCCCATGAAATCTCAAAACTGCCCTATTTCTATGGGATTTCTGGATGACTAGTCATGATTGACTAGCACCAAATGGGCCTAATAAAGCTTGTTCTGTTGTAACCAAGCATAGGTGGCTTAGTCCTAGTTCCCAAGCTTTCCATTCATGTATTCAATTCGTGCCCAAGTGTCCTACAACCACATCAACCATAGAGTGATTACGGTAATTTCTGAATCTGCCAAATTTGCACTTAAAATCAAACTTTTATAAAAACTTTAGAAATTGACAAATTAAAGCTAAATACCTGAATGGATATAAAATATACATAAAAATGGAATGAATGAGGTGAAAATGGATGATAAATAGATGGTTTAATTAAGTTTCTTAGAGCAAAATAAGACCAAAACTAAGGCCCAACAGTCCTATAAGACCATTGAGCCGATGGTACGCGCAGGTCCCAGTCAATGCGTCTCACATGGTGGATTGTGTTCAACACTTCACACACCTTGTCAAAGAATTCCCTGTGAATAATCTTTGGCATGCTTGGTCTTATGATACTTCGTTGTTCGCATCCTCATCTTGCTTGCTCCTACTTATTGGTCCCGTTTCCTATCGTGAGGATGGTGTGCATTTGTGTAGGTTGCGTACCATACACCCGTACCTATCTGGAGATGTGGGCGCACAGGCCGTCTCATCCATCATGTCCAGCTTTCATTCAAATCTGAGGCTTTCGAAACCATATGAGCATCATCCTTCTACATTCCTACAAGTCCTCAAAATTTTGCTAGTGCGTACCCCACCACCTTGTGGGTGTAGTGCACAGTGCCCATTTCAGAGCATCGAAACGTTGTTGTTCCGGTACTTCTCTTTCAAATTTGTTTAGGAAATCATCTACCATGGTCAGTCCATCATACATAGGCAGATCTCTTGCCTCTATTGCTACACATCGTAGTGACTTTATCATCATGTTGCAATTGAGTGTGGTTACCTCGTGTAACTGATTCTGCCATCGTTCTATTTCTTTGTTCGAATCTGATGTGCAGGAGCTTTCGTGCTCCCACGAAATCCTGCCATCCACTGTAAGATTCACTCAATCCTGTTCCTGAGTGGTTATCTTTTAGATATAGTCTAGATCATCATTTCTCTTGTCGTTGCGCACTGGCTCTATGTAGTGCAATCCTTCTGTAGGGTCTAAAGGTACCACTATGAGTAGTGAATTTTTCTCAAAAATTATTTTATGCTTCTTTAGATTTATCACTCCATTCATATCAGTGGCCCAATCTATTCAAAGTAGTGTGGGATAAGGATTGGTGTCATCAACAATCTCTATTACTTCGAAATCTGCAAGCGTGCTCACACCTTCAATATCTACCATTATTCCCTACAATATTCCCATCGATAGGATCTTTTGCTGGTTCACCATTCTCAATTGAATAGAAGACCATTGCAACGCGGGCCTACCCATGCATTCCCATGTCTGCTTTGGCAGAACTTTCACGTCTGATCCTAGATCCAAAATTAGTTGATCCATTTCATATTCCCCGATTTGCACAGTCAATCTCATCTCCCTTTCTGTTTACATTGTGTGCTTCTCGAGCTTTTGGACTACACATGGTTCCCTTGATCTAGCACATCTAGTGATGAGTTCTTGCAGTCCCTTCATAGCCTTGCTGTCACGCAGCAGCTTCATGCATGTATCCAGAAAGGTAGTAAGCATTGATGGGTCCATCTTCAGTTCTAGTTTATTTTTACTACTTGAAGTGGAGGCCTCCGTGAAGCTCTTCTTAGCTTCCATGAATGTCTCCTTTGTGTGCTCCAAATCGAACTTTGGTTCCTTTATTGGAGCCTTGCGAACCCAAGAACTCTCTTTCGGCTACTTACCTTTGTCATCTCCTGCTGTGATACCGCTTCGGAGCACGATGTTTACATTCGTGTCCTCCTCGTGTGACTCAGACCTCATCATTTGCAGTTTTTGGGTTAGGGGAGGCTGGAGTTTTCCTTTATCGCGCAAGCTCACTATCAGTGTGGGGTAGTCCTCTGTCTCATGATCAAATTGGGTACAATATAAACATGATGCTCTCGTTAGATTTGTACAATCACAGACATAATGTCCTGGTCCTCCACAATTGTAACAAATCAGCTATCCACAACCCCTTCCTGGTCCGATTCCACGTTGACCTCGTTCATGCCCCTGAAATCCAGTGCGTGCCATCCCTGCATTTTGATCGAGGGCTCGCTTTTCAGTCTGAACCCTGTAGGTAGGAGTCTGATCCATCATCAGTTCATAACTTCTATAGGTACGCTCATCATGGCCTATTGACATGTAGAAATTACAAAATAATTGTTGGGATGTCTATGTATACTTCTGTAATAGATGATAGTTATCTATAGCATGTTTCCCTCCTATATGACAAATTGTGCACCATAATGCAGGTGCCATGCTCGGCACTACTTGTGCCTCTGGTCTTAATGGCATTGGCCCTCCTCCCGCTAGTTAGTTCATGAAGACTGGACAATGGTCCTTGTCATGTCCTTGGCCTTTGCACTTTATGCACCATACCTCCTCACACGCTTCTGGGCGAGCTGTCCTATCTTGTTTCAGGCTCTGCATCTCAAGACACAAATTCTTCAACTGCATGTGGATTTGTTGGACTCCCAAATTAGGATCTTGTATTGGGGTCTCATGTAGTCTCATTGCGATCTCCAAATCCTCGACCTGAGTTGACAACTTCTGTTGTGACAATGTGTTTCTTAGATGCAGTGTTAGCAACACTACAAACCATGCACGGTGTTGCCCATCTGTCAAGGTCATGTTGGCTTCATGAATCATACACTTTAGCCTCTGATCCAGCTCCCAGGGGGTCTCACCTGGAAGCATCACGATTTCCTTAAATCCAATAATCGATTGTGTCTCTAATTTTGGCCTGCTAAATTCCTTGTTTAGCGGAGCTTGGATATCCGCGATCCCTGCGTTTTGATTGTCATTGGAGTGCTTAATTTACCACATCAGTATGTGATCCTGTAATGTGCTTACCAATGTCGCCTTCTTTATGTTTTCATCCGTGACTCCTTGCGCTTCCCATACAACCTTTACCACAAACCAAAATTGGTCTGAATCTTCATTCCCTACCCCATTGAACACCAACAACTTTATTGCACTCACCATATTGAATTGTTGTGGTGGCGGAGGTGTTGTGGGAAAAGATGGGGGTGAAGATGGTAGTGGTGTAGGTAGAGGTGGTATGCGCGAAATTCGTTGCCTTATCAGACTGATCGCACTCCTTGGTGAAACTTTTGCGAGCTCTTCCTTGCTTTCTCGCAAAGGTTAAATCAAAGGACTAGTCTCTAATTCTTTGTTATTTCCATTTTTGTGGATCCTCCCATTTCGCGTAGCCCCAAACATAAAATTACTCACATAACCCGCTTTTTACATAGTAGCATTTTAATCCAATTGTTCAAAGATTTAATGTACTTACTCACAGTCCTTTGAGGAAGCATCGTTTCACCTCGTTGTTGCTGACTGACGTGTCTACCACAAATTCAGTGATAAACCATCCTATAATTCGATCGAGCCAATGGTCCACAACACGCGATCTTATATCCTGATGCTTCTAGTCTGCACACCAACTTTGGGGTCCACACAATTGGTTTGTCGAGCCTACACCTTCCTTGACTGTCTCCTAGCTTCTCGATCCACTCGTACAACTCAGAGGGGAAGGATGCAAAGAAAATTTCGTGGATTTCTGTATATAATTAGCACTCTAACTATTGTTCCTTCGATACTCGCAGATTCCTATTTTCCTGCGCCTTGAACTCGTGAATTCTTCTGTCCACCCACCCTTCAATTTATTTCTTTTTCGGATTCCAGCTACACGACATTAGACATCTCTTATGTAGATCCCGGTCCCGACAACGAAACCATTTGTTGGCTTATTGGGGCCTGACCTAGGTTCAGAGGTGATTTAGCCAAACAAATCTTGGTACTGCTAGCCCTTTCGGCAACAGTCCGTGGAGCGTGGACTGAGGTCTCACCCGAAGTAGTATGGGAGGGTGCTAGAACCTGATTTCCACACCCTGGAGATGTCTGATGAGTTCAAGTGGTCCACAGTTAGACCCCACACGCACGACTCTACGTGCACTGTCCCGTACCTCGCAGCGAAAACTGTTGCCTTCGCGCAACTCTACTCGAGGGTTGAGTGTTGTTGTTACCCAAGTCCTTACTAGTATTCTACTATTAGTTGATTAACTTAGCTTATTTGTATGTGTTAAGTTACATTTAGTAATATAAATCATTCATATATGTGCGCGCAGTAAACAAACAATATATTTGCAATTTACATCAACCATGCATTAATCCAAGAACAGATACATGAATTGGTAAAAAAACCTTTCTTTGTTAATCTCTTCTTCAGTTACAGACTTGACTCCGCCCTATGCAATTAGCTGTAGGGGTCTGCACACTTAGCTACGGATTACAAGGCCTTTGCGTACTCAACTGTAGAGGCTTTTTCCTACCGTATGACCCAAGACACACTTAGTCACTTGGACTCTATCCTCGCCTCTTTGCTACTTATTCCTTTTTCTATCTCTTACATTTAGAGCCTCGCTCTTTTTATACAATCCCATGGTCCGCAAACCATGGGTAGGTCGACATTACATCCAAAACTAGGGCGGACAACCCTATGACTCTAACATACTTCCACGCTCGTAATTTGCGGGGCTTTACAACATTATTTGGTCAAAACATGGGCTTTGAGCCCCAAAACATGCCTCGGGGGGATTCCATGCCCAACATGAACTCTTGCCTCCATAGCATCTGAGTACACTTCCAGGGCTCCTCCGTCCAACTCTTCTGATAGCATGCACATCATTGTCTTGAGTGTGGCCAGACCAACAACATATGTGTGCATGGTGTCTACACTGATTGACAAGTTTGGGCTGGTGGCTATGCACATCAACTCATCGAAGTACGAGTCAAGCTCCAGTCAGACCTTTGCCTTTGCCTTTGCGTGGGTGAGTGTCCCAATAGATGGGATCATATGTGTGTGCACAACAACATCCATACTCTTGAATACACATGCATGGGAAGCTTGTAGACTAGTGATGAGCTACGAAATATCTTCATAGTTCTAGATCTGACTCCGGATGTGTGCCTTTAGCTCGACCGCTCTGGTCTTCATCATCTTAGGTAAGTCTAATGGGGCTCCCTTGTATCTCATCATCCATGTTTGCATGTAATCAACAGTAACATGCACGTTTGATAAGATACATGCTCTTCTAGCACATCCTGCTACCAACTGTTGAGATGGAAGACTACCTTATGCATCAAACCAAACTTGGAATACAAAAATTGCATGACTGCTTGGGCGGATGCTGAAACCAATTCTCCTCCTTGCTTTGTTGTCTATAGCTCCTTAGCTATTCTCTCGTTCTTAGATATCAAGAAGTGAACACTCGAGCTAGTGGCTTCACCATATGCTATGGTAGCATCGGCCAATACTACTAGAAGTTTTCACACGTCAGATATGATCACTTTTTCCTCAAACTATGCAAGAGACATATGATCATTCAGAGTTGACACTCTGCGATATTTCACAACTCTATGTTGAGAATCATCGAATGAGATGTTGTGCATCTCTTCCTCCAAATTGTCTCCAAGAATTTCAGTGTCTCCTTGGTCACTTGAGACTTGCTCCTCTTCTAGATGAGGTGAAGCTAGTGAGTCGACCTCTTGGTGGTGAGGCATGAGGTCAATATCTTTCTCTGACTCCTATTTCTCCATATCTGTATCCATCTGTTCAAGTGCTTGCTCTATCTCCTAAGCAAAGTCCTGCTCCTGTGATGGTTCACCTTGTCTGCCTGATGCCAGTTGTTCTGATGAGTCTACTACCTGTACGAGTGCAGTTTCATCTGTCTATATACGTTACGCCCCCTGCTATACTTGTTCTTGTTGCACTTCCTTCACCTATCTGCACATCTCCTATTCCTTCCAGAGTTTCTCCCTCAACTCATGCAACTCCTTCTCAATTTCCTCAATTCTCTGTTCTCTCTTTTCCTTTACACTTTTCTCTTATCGAGCTATTGTCTCTTTGCATCTATTACCAAATCTACTTTCTGCACAAGTGGGTTTTCTTAGAACTTGTAGCTTTGATCTTCCTCCATGATGTCGGCAATCTTCCTCTTGCCCTTTTCTCACACTAGTATGTTTACCTCTACTGTTGTTACTTCAGGTGCTCTCCGAGATGTTGTTTCACGCTACTTCGCTACCTATTCCACATCGAGGTCAACCGGTTAATTGGGTCTGGAGAAGCTATAACAATATCTCTATGGGTCTTCCTCCACCCAATGACATGCTTTTGGATCCAATTAAATTGTACTCTCGTGCAGTGGTATTTCACAAGACAATGCGGGTCATATGGATTGTAACTTCGAGCGTCAAATAGTTATTTCTTCATCTCCTCCACTTTGACATCCACATGCTTGAAACTCCATATCTCATATAACCCGATGCGCAACAGAAGAGCGCGCCAAGGGGCCTTATTCTTCTGGTGCAACCTAGCTGATAATCCTGCTGAGATGTGATATGATACTTCCTGCATGACGAGTTTGTCCAAGGCAAACTTTGGTAGAACATGAAAAGGCTTCTCTATGTTGTATCCGTATGAAGGTGCTAGACGGTGAGGCATACCAATAAACTATGTCAATCAGTGCCTCCATTGTTGCTTCCAACATACAAGGTGGATACTATTTGAATATCATCTTGTAAACTAGGATGAAAAAATGATCGGATGACTGTGTGATAACTCCTTTGAAGCTGCATTCGGACAACACCTTCCAATAAGTGTTCATAGAGGTCTACGTCAATGTCCATGCCCATTTCAAGCCCATGAACTCCTGATGGGTTCATATTGCATCCAAGATGTAGGCAGACATGTAGATTTCTTCTTGCATACCTTTGGGTGGCTATCGAGCCCTTGTTACCTATTCCTTCAGCTGATGAACAAACATGTTGGATCAATTGCATGCTTTGATTTCTCTAGCCAGTATGTCCAATGTGATCACCCAACTCTATGGGAAGGTTTCCGTGCTTTCTTGGCCATATACACGACATGCAAATATGACCAAGTATTAATATGCCTTCTGCAGTATCTTTGCCTTGTAGACGTGGTTGGGTGTCATCCTGAATTTAACCAGCTCCTTCACCCAGTTCTTCAAGATATCTCTGGAGTTAGAATTATTTTTGGGTAAGTTGAAGGGTGTCTCCATGATAATCATGGGCTTCAACATTTGATACATCTCATCATAGTCCTGTGCCTTGAAGGTAGCAATCTTTGTTTTGCTGACATTGCTCAATGTCATCATCTCGGGATCAGTGTGTGAGACAATCCAATGCATCTGCCCTCGCATGGGAGCATGGGATACCTGCATGAAATCCGATACAAGCAGGACTTGTGGATGTTCACATAGACTTGGTGGTCTTCAAGGTCTTCCCCAAATCTACCTGCAAATGCATCATTGACCTCTTGCCATTTCAGCTTGATGTCCTTGTCTACAATCAACTTGGTGTCTTCATAGATCGATAGACTTGTAGACACTCGCTTAATTACTTCTCCAGTTTCACTTCCGTCAGTGTCCTTTGATCCTGCTCTCTTGGAGGCCATTGATCCTGAATTACTAAGAGGTGGATAAACACCTGCTAGATCTGGAGACATAGCGACATGCATGGAAAGAAATCTGTCAGCTAAAACCAAAGAAAACTAAGGAACAACATGCAACATACCTAGGGATTAACTGGCAAGGATTGCACAATTTTTGCTGGGAGGCTGGGAGAATGGCTGCCAAAACTATGCAAAAGCAAGTCTGGGCTGTCTGGGAGGTTGGTTGGCTGCTGGAATTGGGCAATGCACAATTTCAACTAACAATGGTTGTAGGCCTAGTGACTGCATTGTGCAATGTTCTGGGCCAACAGTCACTGTCCCTTAGAATTGTGCAATGCAAGACTGGAGGATAGTCACTGGGTAGAAATGTGTAATTCTTGAGAGGAAGATAGAGCCTTCCCTCTCAGGATTGCACATTGCTGTCTTGGTGAGGCAGAGTCTGAGACAAGGCTATCCAGACCTGTCGATGGGCAACTAAAAGCAAATGTGAATGTGAATGCATGGCGATTATGAGTGTAAGAAGGAGTGAATGATGGTGCATGCAAATAGTGAATGAAAGATTCAGAAGATAAAACAACATGCATGTGGGTGAAGCGAGTCTCCGAATCAACGATTGTTCATGCAAAATAGTTTCATGTATGCGACAACATTGAGATGCTAATGAAAATTGAAAAAATGCTAGTACAAGCTAGTATGCATGTAAACAAAACCAAACGTTCATAGAAATCAAGCGAACAACACTCACACAAGCCAAAACACAAAAGTGACAGAAATGTTGCAAAAGACAAGTTAAGCCGACTTTCCCAGAAATAGTTGAGCTGGATGTGTCGAAGACTCTTTGATGTGGTGTGGGATGTCAGAGCTCCAAGATCGATGTGAATAAATGAGCTTTCAAGCATCAAATAAATAAGTTTGAGGCCCATGACGCGCATGCCACAAATATAGGAAAAATCGACACTTGGAGGAAAGATTTTAAAATGATCTTTGCATGTAACCTCCAGCTGCTAAAAATAGCTCCCTAAAATCTAGGGATGATTTTTGCATGTTTCCTTTCTGCTATTCTAGGAAAAAGCAACCCATGCATGCAAGTCAAGTTTTCTCTGTCCCGGGTGGAACCGATCAACTCAATGGCACATGCAATAGCCTACTCAGTTGAAGGGAAAATTTGTGCATTTCTGGGAGGGAGCTGGGATGGCTTCCTAGAAGGATTGCACAATTTCTAGGTTGAGCAGCTAATTGCTGCCTAGAATTACGCAATTTCTGGGCTGAGCGGCCCTGCTAAGAGAGATTTCGCAGTTTTTGCAGTGAAGGGTGACAGGCAGATTTGCGCAATTCTAGAGCCCAACAAGTTGCTAGACATGATTGCGCAATTTCTGGAGGGAAGAATAGTTCCCCTCAAGAATTGTGAAATTTCTTGAGGGAGATGCTTAGCCTATAGCTGGACCAATTCCAGAGAAACAACCTGTGAGGGGGTTGCAACAAGCCATGATGCACATGTTGACAATCTACTAGAAAATCATTGAAGCCTGTGTACTTGACAAGGCAAGACATGCTGCTGAGGAAGGTTGGTAGGGAGGATCCAAAATGAAGCTAAGGCAATATTTTGGAGGGTGGTTGTAGCCATTACAACACTTGGTGACACACTGGTAGAACTCCATCTCTCTAAATGGACCTTCTTCATGAAAAGAAAGTCTAACACCTCCAGAAGTATTGTTCAGTTCTCAGTTAGCCTTGGTTTCCACACTTGGTTGATTGTAAGATGTTGCATCTGCCAAGATCTTGGTCATTCGACACACATTCCAAGCCAAGTCAACACAGTTGTTTTGGTCAGGGTTGAGGGGCATATTGGTGCACAAGCAATATAATTGTCAGAGTCTTAGTTTCCTCTCCGGTGTTGCTCCACTGTGAGCAGGCCTAGATAGTACCTTGACAGAGTTACATAGGAACACAAGCATCACTCCGCTACTAGTGAGCTTGGTCAGTACCTCGACGAAGTTACTGGCATCACCTCTCTGCACAGGAAGCCTTTCTCTTCTTTTGCCTTATTCATTTTTCATTTTTGAAAATTTTCACTTTTCATTTTTCATTTTCATAACTATGCATAGCACTTATTCATTTCAGAGGTGGAAGAGGGATCCCAACTTATTGAGAGCAGAAGAGGTTTTCTTTTCCCCTTGGAAAAAATCGTAATTTTCAATAAATTAAGGAAAATTACATGTTGTAAATGTTGTGCGCATATGCGATTTAAGAGGCTGTAAGTCTGTGAAGTAAACAAAAAATAGAAATATATAAGTTCTCCACGTAGGGAGAATTTCCAAAATTTAAATTTACTCTATGCAAAGAGTAATTTTCTGTACATTTAGTTGTAAATATATAAGCAGAAAGTAAGTAAACAGTAAATAAAGTAGCACATTGTATAGAATCGGGCTCCTATTATGACTGTGTGTTAGGCCCCTATAATACTAGTGATTCCCCCATTACTATTGTTATTATATCCCTTATTATTATTATTGTGCCCCTATTGTACCCATATTGTTATTAGTATGCCCATAAAAACCCACTATTGTTATTTTTGTGCCCTTATGTTATTATTGTTATGTCGGATTGATTATACTGTGACCCCTTAGACTCCTATATATAGAAGGGAGGTTTAGTCATTTGCATCATCTAAGAATTATTCATTTGTCTAATGCAAAGGAGGTTTCCCCCTCAAATAGGCTGAATTCTAAGGCGTTGATCTATCTTTTCTATCTTTTTGTGAGCTGGTTTCCTAACATTTGGTTTCAGAGCTTTGGATTTTAGGGTTTTGCTACTCCAAATAGGTCATCATGGAATTTTCACTAGAATTTTTTTTTCTGTGACATTTCAGAGCGACAAAAAAAACCCATTTGAGCTGAAATCATTCTAAACTTCGGGTATAAATTTCAGAGCTTGTCTCACTATATTTACGAAGATATGATTTGCAGAAGTTAGGGTTTTTGCAGACTCCCGAATTACATTCCAAACAGGTGACTTGGGGAAAATCATCATAACTTTTGTTTTGAGCATTAGATTGAAATTTCATAAGAAGTTTCAGAAAGAGGACGACTTGTAGTTTTATGTGTATCAGTTTCAGGTACTAAGGTCAAAAAAAGGGACACGTTGTACGTCATACAATTTCGCTCTACTGAACTAGTCTATAATCAGGTCACCGTGGGAGATTTGGCATAACTCTTGCTTGGAGAATCCAATCTTGATCAGGCTGGTGGGGTTAGAAAGAGGACTCAAAGGGCTACCACAAGACAAGATTTCAGATATTCAAGGTTTGAAGTTACAGAGATACAACAGATTCAATATCGACCTCTTATAAAGTGAAAAAAAAGGTTTGTAGTTTTTTTAATTTTTTCATAAGACTGGTTTGAAAAATTAGTTTGAAGGAATTCAAAGGGAATAGTGAAGAATTATTAGAATTAATTAATGTTCGAAGAAAGAAAATGGAAACACCTAGTAAGCAACCTGAAATCTCTGGCATGACTCATGAAGAAGAGGAAGAAATGCAACATGATATACAAGACCAAGTACAACAAATTTCACTCTCACTAAAGGTAAATGAAGCCAAGATGAATGGCGTGGAAGCTAATATGAATGGCATGCAAGTTAATATGGATGGCAGGGAAGCTAATATGAATGGCATGCAAGTTAATATGGATGGCACGGAAGCTAAGATGGATGGCGTGGAAGCTAAGATGGATGGCATGGAAGCTAACATGAATGGCATGGACGCTAAGATGAATGGCATGGACAATAAAATGGAAGAATTGAAGATAAATTTGAATAAGATGCTACAAGAAATGGTCAATAATGGTGAAAGGGTAGTAAAGGAAACTCATGATGATAACAAAAGAAATGTTAATCATCATTTCATAGACTCTAATGTTGGATTGAGACCCACCATGTTCCAAAAATCGATATGAGGAAGTTTGATGGCAAGGATCCTGGAACATGCATACTATAGATGGAGCAATTTTTCGATCTCCATAATGTGCAAAACACACAAAATGTACGTATTGCAACTTTATATTTGGAACCAAATCAGTTTGTATGGTATCGATGGCTTTGCTCTCGTAAACAAATTTCACTTTGGCAATTTTTACGGAAGAAATGATAGCACATTATGAGGATACAAAAAGCAAAACTTTTTTAGCCAAATGATAAATCTCAAACAAAATGGTTCAGTGATGGAGCACATTGAGGACTTCCAAAAATTGAACATAAGGGTAAAAGATATTCTAGAGGAGCATAGGATTGATGTGTTCATAGGGACTTTAAAGGATAATATCCAACATGAGGTTCACCTTTGGGACCTGATTCATTGGAGAAGGCATTCAGGTTAGCAAGAAAAATGGAAAGCAAAATTATGGCAACCAGGAAGCCTACCACTCACAAATATAAATATGGAAGTATTGTTGCCCCTAGCCTTCCACAAACTACAAGGTTGACACCACAACAATTGGAAGAAAATAGAGCAAAAGGGATTTGTTACAGTTGCGATAGAAAATACATTAAAGGTCATAAGTGTGCTGAGAAGAAATTATTCTACATAGATTGTGAAGAGGAGGAAAAAAAAGGAACAAGAAATGTCAAAAAAAGAGGATATACTCCAAGAACAAACCCTAGATAAAGAAGGAATTAATCCGACCATATCTTGTAATGCATTGGCTAGAATTACCACTTCTCAAACTATCAAGATAGAAGGACATATCAAGAAGAAAAAGGTAACAGTGTTGATTGATTCAGGAAGTACCCATAATTTTATTCATTGTAAGATAACAAAGGAATTGAATTGCTTCCTATATCCAGCACTAGAGTGTCAAGAGATGGTTGCAAGTGGAGGAACCATAAATTGCTTTGGAAAGTGCCATAATATCAAGTTATCCATGGGAGAATATGTATTGAATAGCCCAGTGTTTTCCATTCCAATGGGTGGTGTTGATGTTGTACTAGGAGTCTAATGGCTACAATTCTTAGCTACAATAGCTTTTAATTTTCAAGAACTTTTCATGAAATTTTGTACGGAAGGAAAGGAAGTTGAACTAAGGTGTATTGCAGGGAAACTGGGAAAGATAATTAGCTCTAACGGTATGACAAATCTTCTAAAGAAGGGACAATGACAGGTAATTGCACAATTATGTTTGCTAGAGGTTCCCACATCGAAATCATCTACTTCTCCATATCTCCAAAAAGTCTTGGACAATCATTCAAAGGTATTTGAGACTCCCAAAGGTCTCCCATTTGTGATCATGATCATGCTATTCATTTGATTCTAGGAAGTGTTCCTCCAAACATCACGTCGTATAGATATCCCTATGCCCGAAAGAGTGAAATTGAACGTATGGTTGCAGAAATGCTAGAGGCTGGTATAATTCAAACTATTCAAAGTTCTTTCTCTGCTCTAGTAGTATTGGTGCACAAGAAGGATGGATCATGGTGCATGTGTCCGGATTATAGGGAGCTCAACAAGCTCACTATTAAAGATAAATTTCCCATTCCTGTCATTAATGAATTATTGGATGAATTGAATGGATCAATTTACTTTACCAAGTTGGATCTTCATTGAGGATATCATCAAATGAGAATGAAGACTGAAGACATTCTGAAAACAACATTTATAACTCATGAGGGTCGTTATGAATTTTTGGTCACGCCCTTTGGCCATACCAATGCACCTTCTACATTTCAAGAGTTGATGAATTCCATTTTCAAACCCTTCCTTAGAAAATTTGTGTTTGTATTTTTTGATGATATACTAATCTACAACAAGTCATGGAATGATCATGTTGAACATGTTGACAGGGTGGTCAAACTATTGGAGGAGAAACAATTATATGCAAAGAGCTCCAAATGTTTCTTTGGAGTACAAGAGCTGGAATATCTGGGTCATATTGTATCTCATGAAGGTGTTAAGGTAGACCCTAGAAAAATTAAAGCCATTAAGGAATGGAAAATCCCCACATCCATAAAGCATCTGTGAGGATTTCTTGGGTTGACAGGGTATTATCGCAAGTTTGTTAAGAATTATGGGAGAATAGCAACACCTCTAACAAAATTATTGAAGAAAGATGCATTTTCATGGAATCCAGAAGCAACAAAGGCCTTTGAACATCTTAAATATGCAATGTGCCAAGCACTGGTCTTAGCTACGCCGGACTTCACAAAACCCTTTATTATGGAATGTGATGCTTCAGGAAATGGAATTGGTGCTGTTTTAATGCAAGATGAAAGACCCATTACTTTTGAAAGTCGTCCAATCAAGCGAAATTATTTACACAAAGCTATTTATGAGAAGGAAATGTTGGCAATACTACATGCACTTAAGAAATGGCGACCCTACCTAATGGGAAGACATTTCAAGGTAAAAATGGAGCATGATAGTCTTAAATACTTTTTAGAACAAAGATTATCCTCTGAAGAGCAACAAAAATGGGTCGCAAAGATGTTGGGTTATGACTTTGAAATCATATACAAAAAGGGAAGTAAAATGTTGTGGTAGATGCACTCTCAAGAAAGGATGAGGATGTGGAAGCATTGTTGTGCGCCATTTCTATTATCCAACCAAATTGGATAAACAAAGCAAGGGAGGAATGGGAGAATGATAAAGAATTGTGGGCACTCATTCGAAAGTCACAACAAGATCTCAATACATTTGATACATTTAGCTGGAAAAATGATTCATTATGGTACAAAGATCGCTTATACCTATGTAAGAATTCCCAACTCAAACAAAAGATTCTTATGAAATTGCACACTTCTCCCTTAGGAGGGCACTCAGGATTTTTAAAAACTTACCACAGGGTTAAGAAGGAATTCTTTTTCGGTGGCCTTAAATCGGATATTCAAAAGTTTGTTGCAGAATGTTTGGTTTTCCAACAAAATAAAGTTGAAACAATTAAGACCCCAGGTCTATTACAACCTTTATCCATTCCAAGCCAATGTTGGGAGGAGGTTTCAATGGATTTTATCACATGTTTACCAAGTCTGAAGGAAAGTTTGTCATCATTGTGGTAGTTGACAGACTTACCAAGTATGCACACTTTTGTGCATTATCACATCCATTTAAAGCCAATACAGTTTCTACTACATTTATGAAAACAATTCAAAAGCTACATGGAAACCCAAAGATTATTGTAAGCGACAGAGATCCCATTTTCACTGGAATTTTTTGGATAGAATTATTTTCTTGTCTCAGTACTCAATTAGCTCAAAGCTCATCTTATCATCCTCAATCTAATGGGAAAACTGAGATAGTAAACAAATGTTTGGAAGGATATCTTTGTTGCTTTGTATATGATAAACAAACATAATGTGTCAAATGGTTGCCTCTGGCTGAATGGTGGTATAACACTTCCTTCCAGACTGCAGCAAAAATGACCCCATTTATGGCACTTTATGGATATCATCCACCATCCATCACATCATATTTAAGAGAAAATTCTAAGGTTCAAGCAGTGGAACATCATATCGAGCATCAACAATAAGTTCTCCAACTCTTAAAGGATAACCGCATGTTGGCACAGAATAGAATGAAACAATAGGCTGATCAACATTGCAGTGAAAGAAGTTTTGATGTAGGTGACTGGGTATTCCTTGGCTACAACCATATAAACAAATGTCCCTCAAGCAAGCTAAGAAGGATAATAAATTATCACCAAAGTATTATGGTCCGTACAAGGTGTTGCAAAAGTTTGGTACTATGGCATACAAATTGGAGCTTCCTGCAGCTTCTCGAGTGCACCCAGTTTTCCATGTTTCATGTTTAGAGAAGGTTATAGGTGACAAGCTCCTAGTTCAAACAATATTTCCAGAACTTGATGAGGAAGGAAAAATTATATTGGAATCGGAAGTAGTCATAGAAACAAGAACTCGGCAGCTACGAAATCGATCAATTTCGGAGTATCTCATCAAGTGGAAGAACTTATCCGCTGAAGATTCCACATGGGAGGATGATAATTTATATAGAAGCATCCATAACTACTCAAGCGTCGAGGAAAACACTTTTCGAAAGGAGAGGGGCATGTTAGGCCCCTATAATACTTGTGATTCCCCCATTACTATTGTCATTGTATCCCTTATTATTATTATTGTGCCCCTATTATCCCCATATTGTTATTAGTATGCCCCATAGAAACCCACTATTGTTATTTTTGTGCCCTTATGTTATTACTATTATGTCGGCTTGATTATATTGTGACTCTTTAGACTCCTATATATAGAAGGGAGGTTTAGTCATTTGCATCATCCAAGAATTGTTCATTTGTGTAATGTAAAGGAGGTTGCCCCTCGAAGAGGCTGAATTCTAAGGCGTTGATCTATCTTTTCTATCTTTTTGTGAGCTAGTTTCCTAAAACTGTGAAGCATGGTCCATAAATGGGAAATGATAATATTGGTAGTGATCCCCATCCCTTTGTTCCTATATCATCCAAGTGTCATGTGGCCGAGCCGCTGCCTCTTTGGAAAGTTGGTCAACAAGTGTGTTTCGTTCTCTGTATATATGAAGACATACAAAACTTTCAAAAATTGAAATGTATCTATGGACCTCATCCAATATGTGCCTTAGAGTATAAGCATGACATGTTGTTTTATTTATCTAGTTGCATACAATTTTTAGGTCCCCAAACATTTGTAAATTTTCGCAATCTTTTTTAATAGCAAACTGTAGAGATGTTTAGCTGTGATGAGTTCTGCATAATTATTCATGTCTCCTCCAAGTCCCATTTGTATATGATAGTGATGAGAATTAGTTAAGTAAAGAATGACACCACCTCGACATCCCCCTTCTTGCGTCGATCCATCAAAATATGCCCAAGGCTGGGTGTGATCTATGGTTTCTAGAATGATATGTCAGGGGGGGTGTATTTTCTTCATCTTCAAGAATGTTACTATAATCAACCATGATTCGAGCAGAGATGGTGGGCTGGTGGGGGCAGTATCTTGAAAGATGAGGTGGTTTCGAGCAATCCAGATTTCCTAGCAAAAGAGAAGGGGGAGGTTCTTGGCTTTCGACAAGGTTGTTGTTGTCCACCAAGTAGTCCATAAATCCTTGATAGGTCGACCCCTCCATAGGTTCTCTGAAGGGGTGTGCAAGAGAGTAGTGTTCCATAGGTCAACAGTGATGGGGCAGGTAAGAAATAGATGGTCCACCGATTTTGAACTGTCTCTGCATAGGCAGCATCAGAAGGCCCCATGTTGTCCTCTCTTGATCAGATTATCTCGGTGGGGATTTTGTGTTTTAGTATAGACCACAGGAGTAGTCTTGTTCTGGGGGGGATTTGAGCTTCCACATACCTTTCCACCATATATCAATTTACTGTGTTCTATGAATATTTGCAAGGGATAGATATCCCTCTTTGGGAGAGTACCGACCATTTTTAACATGTGCCCATATAATCTCATCCTCCCCTTCCAAAATTCTGATATGAGATTTAGTTAGAGCCGCTGTGTAATCTTCCCAATGGTGATGCCATCGATGAATTATGAGCAGACTGTGGGCAGATTTCCATGCTTGATGAAGAAAAGTAGATCTCTCTATATTTGTAATGTGGCTGATGTGGGTGATGCCAGAATTTATGAGGTGAAGCTTAAGTCCTTCCGGTAATATGTGTGTGTTCCCACATCCAATCCAAGGGTCAAGGTTGATGCAAACGGATGTGCCATCATGAATTCTCCAAGTGAGCCCATCTCAAATCAGTGACAAATAATTTAGTACTGCTTTCCAAATATTCAAGATCCCTGTTTTGTTCCAACTTGGCTGACTCAGCCAATCCATCAAGATTAGTGGATCTATGTATTTGAAGGAGGCCACTTTTGTCCAGAGACTGTTTGTGGTGATTAATTTCCATCCTAGTTTGGTTGTTAGTGCTGAGGATAAATATTCCAATTTGTTAATACCCCAGCCTCCCCATTTCTTTGGGATGGACAACAAATCCCATTTTTCCCATGCAAATATCCTCCCCGATTGTTTGCCTTTCCAAAGGAAGAGAGAAGAAGAGGTTGTTCCTTCAGAGAAGTAGTTTATTATATACCTCTAAGGTTCCTGTTAAGGTTTTCCCCCTCACCTTACTCTACTCGATTGAGCTTCCAAGGGTTAACCCAAAAACAACCGACTAGAGTAGGTGACACTAGTTAGCGTGCAAGCATTGTGTTTTCACCAAGGTTCACTTTGAACAATACGTATTTTCCATCGACATATCATGGAATAAAGATAACAAGTTCTTCATACAGAGGCAGGATGAAAGATAACCAAGTAGTGATAGTTGCACAAGGCCTCTTGTACTTTACCCGACTGGTTTCAACAGTCACACATGGTTTCATGAGAAACTAACCTATGAACAAAAACAAGAAAACAAACAACAAAGCAAAGCATAAGCATAAGTAAATGTGAAAGCAAATTGAGAAAGCAAACAAGAAAGTAGATAAACCAACATGCAAATCAATTAAGCAAACATACATGCAAGAAAACAAACTTAAAGCAAACAATACTCCTACTCCTAAGCTAATGGTGCATGGGCCTGATCACGTGAAGTGATATTTCCAATGTAGCCACCGGCACATTGGTTGACCCATGTTGGTGAAGGCTTGGTTTGCGAGAAACCCAGTTGTGCGAACCATCAAACAAGAAAGATATAACAATGAAGACAAACAAACTTCGTGTTTAAATGTGTCCATAGGACATAAGTGAGTGCAAGTACATGAAATGTAGTTTGTGGACTTATCACGGTGCTGTGCAACACTATGTGTAGCTGTGAAGCATATGAATACTCTTGACTGTGACATGTAAGAAAATGAAAGAAACAAAGACAACTTGCGTCATACACGTGTTCTTGCAATGTAAGATTCCTCCAATGCATGAGCAATGGGACTGTGCAGTTCGAGTGGAAGAAGCATGATCTGTGTGTGAAATTGATCTTCAATGCATACATATGAGTGATGAGGAGCCTTGGTTGTTTTAACGATTTCTTGATCAGAAGTGAAACAAACCTTAGGATAGGGAGGGCCTGACATAACCATCAGCTCTGGCTAAAGTGCCTTGATAGCTTGGGGTGTTTCAAATTTGTCGTTAGATAGATCATCATAAATAGGTGATTCAAAAAATCAACTGTGATAAAATCATGATCGTGATTGAATATGGGATTAAATAGATCATGACATTTATGATTATAAAAATCAATGATTTCATTAACATCCTCATGATCTGATAAATCAAACAGAGGGGTAGATGAGAAGTAGACAAATCCATCCTCTGTGTTTCTAGAAAAGGAAGCTGAAAGGGCAAGTGTAATTTCAACGAATAATTTATCCTCTTCGTTTTCAGATGATGGACCGACTTACGGTGGGTCTTGCGAGTGATCAACAATGGGTGCATCCATAGATGAAGATGCAAATGCAAAATCATGGATGGCAGGTTCACCAAAGATGTCAGGAAAGAACGGAGGAGGCTTGTACAAAAAAGAGTCATCCTTTGCCAAGTGTTGATGCTCAAGCTGCCAATCATACTCTTCGTGAATGACATTGCATGTTGGTTGTGCAACACTAACTCCATCAATGGCTTGATCCTCGTTCAAAACAAGTGTAGAGTCCGGAATGGAAGAACACAAGACGATATCATCCGGGGGATCATACGAGTATGAAGATGGAGGTTGTGGTGCATAATGCATATGACAACTCGATGGACTCACAACCAAATCTGCGCAAAAATTAAGCGAAGTGATGTTGGGAGGATGTGACAGTTGAACAGATGTGTGTGCCTGATCTCCCACATCACTTTGCAGTGGTGGAGCTATTTGATGAGGGGACAGAGGACAGTGACTCATGATAATGACCGTATCCATCTGTGATTGCATGGCTCCATCACTAAAGTATGTTGAGTGAGGCTTGGGCTCATACTTCGTCTTGGGATTGACATATTTGATAAGGCAATACTTGAATATGTCAATGAGATATTGAAACTTCATCTGGCTCTTCGGAGCTTGAAACTGTAGAACATGGAAGCGCTGCCAAAAATCATCAGGTGATTCATGCAGAGTCTTCCATTTTTGTAGCAGTTTGTGGTCAAGATGTTCTGGACCAAAATGATGGAAAGTATCTTCAATGAGATCACATAAGTGCTCAAGTGAGTGCATGTTGTCATCCGGAAGATTGCACAACCACCGATGTGGGGATTTGTGAAGTGTGTATCCACGCAACAGGATGGCCTTTTCATCAGAACATCCATCTTCCTCATCAAGCATGGCAAGGAAGTCATGTAAGAACACAGACCAGGCCACTTTGCCTTCACCATCATACGTGTATTTAGACAAGAGAACAAAAAACTCCCTCATGATGTGGATAGGTTTGGCAAGCAAAAAACATTGTGGAGGGTTGAGAGTGAAAGACTCCATGATAGATGTGCAAAGGTTCAAAATAGGATGAGAGGACACAAATTGTCATTTGGCCCTCCTTTTAGCGCCATAAATGTCGATCATGCTAGACCCACCAACATGTCAGGGGATCTCCCTGATAAGAACTTCCAATTAGACCTCAAACTATTTGGTGTAGGAGTCCCAACAATGGGTCATACAATATCGCCTTGACTGCGGTTTCACACAGAAGCAAGCAAGATGTCCCTGTTGGTAGCAAGGGTGTGACATAGGCAGTAAGTCAAGGAAGGTGCATGAGTGGTTCTAACACACGGAGGGTGAGGTGAGTCTGCCCCTTGGAAACCTGTGAAAGCACACAGTTAAGAAGGGAAGACACTAGCAAAGATGAATCACAACATGGAAGGCAAGTAAGTTAGCACTAAAAAGTGATGGTTAAAGCCACAACACATTTCAGAAAGATTCATACATACATATATAGAAAATAGCTACACATGCATGCATAAGCAAACATATACATATATCATTTAGAGTAAAAAAAGATAACTGAAATACAATACAGCATATGCATGAAATGTGTTGGCTTTGTTATATTAAGAAGTGTAAGTTCCAGTCATACAATACATTCATGTTCAACCACTGGTTCCGACATCGGAACGTTATAGTCATTGCCGCCTGCTCCTCCAAAGCGATATACTCTACGTAGTGGAGAAGTCAAGGCTCGTTACAATACTGTCCAAGCTTTCTCTAAGATAGTCCTATCAGAAGCTTGGATGACCAAAAGCCTCTACAATGAGCTATGAGGGACTATATATAGCAAAGGGTGGGGTGGCCCTTGAGATTCCCCTTTGTGACAGTTCATCTGCCCTCATGACTCTTCATCTACACTATGATTGTTACATCCAACTATCGACATTTGAACTTACACTTGACAAGATGTTACATTACAATGCACATGTACCCGTGTGAGACAAAATGGCTCGAGAAAGCCGTGCAAGACATCACTATGACTCAGACAACTATTGGTAGACCAAATCTTCAACATCCTCATAGTGGTCAACAATAGTGAACTAATGCCAAGATCGGTATTCTACGATGGTATCTGTGTACTCTAAGGTGACATATTTTTGGAAATGAACTCTTGTCTCCATAGCATTTAAGTACACTTCTTGGGCTCCTCTGTCCAACTCGTCTTATAGCATGCACATCATTGTCTTGAGTGCGATCAGACCAACAACATACTTGTGCATGGTGTCTACATTGATTGACAAGTCTGGGCTAGTGGCTATGTGCATCAACTTGTTGAAGTACGAGTCAAGCTCTAGTTGGACCCGTGCCTTTGTCTTCACCTGGGTGAGTGTCCCAATAGATGGGATCATATGTGCGTGCACAACAACATCCATACTCTTGAATACATGTGCATGGGAATCTTGTAGACTAGTGATGAGCTGCAGGAGATCTTCATAGTTTTGGATCTGACTCCAGATGCATGCCTTCAGCTTGACCACCCTGGGCTTCATCATCTCAGGAAAGTGTAACGGGGCTCCCTTGTATTTTGTCGTCCATGTTTGCATGTAATCAATAGTAGCACACACGTTTGAGAGGATACATGCTCTTCTAGCACATCGCTATTTAGTGTACCAAACTTGTAATACAATGCCTGCATCACTGTGTTAAGGGACAATACTTCATCCCATATTTCCTTCTTCAGTTCTGCTTGGGAAGATGCTAAAACCAATTCTCCTCCTTGCTTGGTTGTCTGTAGCTCCTTAGCCATTTTCTCATTCTCTACTATTAAGAAGCGAACGCTCGAGTATGTGGCTTTGGCATATTCTCTGGTAGCATCGGCCAATGCTGATGGATGTTTGCGCACATCAGAGACAATCACTCGTTCCTCAAAATGCGTAGGAGATGTATGATCATCCGGAGTCAACACTCTGCGAGATTGCACAACTCTATGTTGAGACTCGTCAAATGAGATGTTATGCATCTCTTCCTCCATATTGTTTCCAAGGATTTAAGTGTCTCCTTGGTCACTTGGGACTTGATGCTCTTCTAGATGCGGTGAAGCTGGTGGGTTGACCTCTTGGTGGTGAGCCATGAGGTCAATGTCTTGTTCTGACTCCTATTGCTCCATATTCATATCCATCTGTTCAAGTGCTTGCTATATCTCCTGAGTGAAGTCCTGCTCCTGCAATGGTTCACCTTATCTGCCTGATGCCAATTGTTCTGATGAGTCTACTACCTGTATGGGTGCAGTTTCATTTGTCTGTAAAAGTTGCGCCTCTTGTTGTACCTATTCCTACTGTGCTTCCTTCTCCTGTCTGTGCAGCTCCTATTCCTTATGGAGTTGCTCCTTCAACTCATGCAACTCCTTCTTTGTTTCCTCCATTCTCTGTTTCTCTCTTTGCCTTTGTGCATTTCTCTTATTACACTGTTGCCTCTTTGCCTCTATTTCCAAAGCTGATTTCTGCACAAGTGTGTCTGCTCATGTAGCTTTTCTCTTCCTCCATGCTATCGGTAATATTTCTCTTGCCCTTGTCACGCATTGGTATGTTTACCTTTGCTGCTGCTGCTTCAAGTGCTCTCCGGGATGTTGCTTCACTATGCATTCCATAGCAAGGCTGACCAGTTCATTGGGTCTGGAGAAGATGTAACAATATCTCCATGGGTCTTCCTCCACCCAATGAAATACCCCATGGATCTAGTTAAACTATACTCTCGTGCAGTGGTCTTTCATAAGACAATGCGGGTCATACGGATTGTAACTTCAGGTGTCGAATGAATATTTCTTCATCTCCTCCACTTCGACATCTACATGCTTAAAACTCCATATCTCATATAACCCGATGCGCAACAGAAGAGCATGCCAAGAGGCCTTCTTCTTCTGGTGCAGCTTAGCTGATAATCTTGCCAAGATGTGATATAATACTTCCTACATGATGAGTTTGTCCAAGGCAAACTTTGGTAGAACATGCAGAGGCTTCTCCATGCTGTACATCCATATGAAGGTGCCAAACGGTGAGGCATACCTATAAGCTATGTTGATTAGTGCCTCCAGTGTTGCCTTCGACATGCAGGGTGGATACTTTTCAAATATCATCTTGTAAACCAGGGTGAAAAAATGATCGGACAACTGTGTGATAACCCCTCTGAAGCTGCATTCAGACAACATCTTACAATAAGTGTTCACAGAGGTCTCCACCAATGTCCATGCCCACTTCAAGCATGGGAATTCCTAATGGGAATAGATTGCATCCAAGATGTAGGTGGACATGTAGATTTCTACTTGCATACCTTTGGGTAGATGTCGAGCCCTTGTTACCTGTTCCTTCAGCTAATGAGCCAACATGTCAAACCAGTTGCATACTTTGCCATCTCTAGAGAGTTGGTCCAATGCAATCACCCAACTCTATGGGAAGGTTTCCTTGCTTTCTTGGCCATATAGATGACATGAAACGATGACCAAGTATTGATATGCCTTCTGCAGTATCTTCGTCTTGTAGACCTAGTTGGGTGTCATCCTGAATTTAAGCGGCTCCTTCATCCAGTTCTTCAAGATATCTCTGGAGTTGGCATTGCTGCTAGGTAAACTGAAGGGTGTCTCCATAGTGATCACGGTCTTCGACATCTAATACATCTCATCATAGTCCTGTGCCATGAAGGTAGAAATATCTATCTCGTTGACACTGCTTAATGTCATCATCTTGGGTTTAGTGTGCAATATGATCCAATGTATCATGTCCACGCATGGGAGCACGAGATACCTGCATGCAATTCGGTACAAGTCGGTCCTGTGGATGTTCACAAAGACTTGGTGGTCTTCGAGGTCTTCCCCAAATGTTCCTTCAAATGCATCATTGAACTCTTTCCATTTGAACTTTATTTCCTTGTCTACAATCAGCTTGGTGTCTTCATAGATCGACAGACTTGTAGACACTCACTCAACTACTATTCTAGTTGCACTTCCGTTAGTGTCCTTTGATCCTACTCTCTTGGAGGCCATTGATCCTGAATTGCTAAGAGGTGGACGAACACCTGCTAGATCTGGAGACATATCAACATGCATGGAAAGAAATTTGTTAGCTAAAACCAAAGCAAACTGAGGAACAACGTGCAACATACCTTGGGATTGACTGGCAAGGATTGCACACTTTTTCTTGGGAGGCTGGGAGACTGGCTACCAGAAGTGCACAAAAGATAGTTTGGGCTATCTGGGAGGCTAATTAGCTACTGGAATTGTGAAATGTACAATCCAGGCTAGCCTGATGGCTGCTGGAATTGCGCAATGTGCAATTTTAGCTGGAAATGATTGTAGGCCCAGTGACTGCATTATGCAATTTTCTGGGCCAACAGTCACTGTCCCTCAGAGTTGTACAATGCAATATTGGAGGGGAGTCACCAGGAAGAAATGCGCTTTTTTTGAGAGGAAGGAAAAGCCTTCCCTCTTAGGATTGCGCAATGCTGTCTTGGTGAGGCAGAGTCCGGGCCAAGGTTGCCCAGACCTGCCGACGGGAAACTGAAAGCAAATGTGAATGTGAATTCATGGCGATTCTGAGTGTAAGCAGGAGTGAATGATCATGCATGCAAACAATGAATGAAATATTTAGAAAATAGAACAACATGCATGTGGGTGAAGAGAGTCACTGAATCAATGATCGTTCATGCAAAATAGTTTCATGCATGCGACAATAATGATATGCTAACGAAAACTAAAATGGTGGTTGTACAAGTTAGTATGCATGTAAACAATAGCAAGCATTCGCAGAAATCAAGCAAACAATACTCACATAAGCCAAAATAAAAAAAGCAACAGAAATGCTGCAAAAGACAAGTTAAGCCGAATTACTTGGAAATACTTGAGCTGGATGTGTCAAAGACTCATGGATGTACTGTGGGATGTCAGAGGTCTAAGATCAATGTGAATAAGAGAGATCTGAAGCACCAAATAAATAAGTTTGAGGCTCATGTTGCGCATCCCACAAATCTAGGAAAAAGCGAAGATTCTAAAACCATGTTTGCATGTAACCTCCAGTTGCTAAAAATAGCTCCATAAAATATAGAGATGCTTTTTGCGTGTTTTCTTTTGCTATTCCAGGAAAAAGCAGCCCTTGCATGCAAGTTAAGCTTTCTTGGTCCTGGGTGGAAGGTGTTGGGTCCCTATAATACTAGTGATTACCCCATTACTATTGTAGTTGTACCCCTTATTAATATTGTTGTGCCCCTATTGTTCCCATATTGTTATTACTGTGCCCCATAGAATCCCTCTATTGTCATTTTTGTGGCTTTATATTATTATTGTTAGGCCGGTTGGGTTATATTGTGACTCCTTAGACTCCTATATATAGAAAGGAGGTTTTATCATTTGAATTATCCAGGAATTGTTCATTTATGTAATGTAGAGGAGGTTTCCCCCTCGAAGAGGCTGAATTATAAGGTGTTGATCTATCTTTCTTATCTTTTCTTGAGCTGGTTTCATAACATTTGGTATTAGAGCTTTGGATTCTAGGGTTTCGCTGCTCAAAACAGGTCATCGTGGAATTTTTGCTATAACTTTTTTTTTCTGTGACGTTTCAGAAGCTAAAAAAAAACCCATTTGAGAAGACATCACACTAAATCTCAGGTCTAAATTTCATAGCTTTTGGCACTATATTTTCAGAGATATGAACTGAGGAAGTTGGTCCTTTTGCAGAATCCTAAATTACATTCAAAACAGGCGACCTGGGGAAAATCGTCTTAACTTTCGCTCTGAGCATCAAATTGTAATTTCATAAGAAGGTACAGAAAGAGGACGGACTGTAGTTTCCTATATATATTTTTCAGAGCCAAAGGTCAAAACAGGGACACGTGGCATGTCATAGAAGTTAGCTCTACTGAATTAGTCTATAATCAAGTCACTGTGGGATATTTGGCATAAATCTTCATTGGAGAATCCAATTGGTGTCAGACTGGTGGCATTGGAAAGAGGACACAGAGGGCTACCATAGATCACAATTTCAGAACTAGATGATCTAAAATTATAGAGATACATCAGAGGCAATACCGAGCTCCTACAAAGTGAAAAAAGGTGTGTATATTTTTTTAAATGTTTGCTTAAGCTTGGTTTGAAAAATTATTTTGAAGGAATTCAAAGGGCATAGGAAGCATTATTGTCATTAATTGATGCCCTGAAGAAAGAAAATGGAAACACCTAGTAGGCGACCTGAAAGCTCTAGCATGACTCATGAAGAAGAGGAAGAAATGCAACATGATATATCAAAATTACGAGACCAAGTGCAACAAGTGTCACCTGCACAAAAAGGAACAGAACCTAAGATGGATTGTTTAAAGAAAGGTGTAGAAGCTAAGATGAATGACGTGGAAGCTAAGATGGATGATTTGAAGATAGATTTGAAGACAGACATCGAAGAATTGAAGATAAATATGAATAAGTTGCTACAAGAAATGGTCACTAATGGTGAAAGGGTAGTAAAGGAAACTCATGATGAGAACAAAAGAAATGTTAATCATGATTCCATAGACTCTAATGTTGGATCGAAGACCACCATATTCCAAAAATCGATATGAGGAAGTTTGATGGCAAGGATCCCGCAACATGGATATTACAGATGGAGCAATTTTTCGATCTCAATAATGTGCAAAACACACAAAAGGTACGTATGGAAACTTTATATTTGGAACCAAATCAGTTTGTATGGTATCAATGGCTTGCTCTCGTAAACAATTTATCACTTGGGCAATTTTTACGGAAGAATTGATAGCACATTATGAGGATACAAAAAGCAACACTTTTTTTAGCCAATTGATAAGTCTCAAACAAATGGGTTCAATAATGGAGCACATTGAGGAGTTTTCCAAAAATTGAACATAAGGGTAAAAAATATTCTAGAGGAGCATAGGATTGATGTGTTCATAGGGTCTTTAAAGGATAATATCCAACATGATGTTCGCCTTTGGAACCTGATTCATTAGAGAAGGCATTCAGGTTAGCAAGAAAAATGGAAAGCAAAATTATGGCAACCAGGAAGCATACCACTCACATCTATAAAGATGGAAGTGGTGTTTCCGCTAGTCTTCCACAACCTATAAGGTTGACACCACAACAATTGGAAGAAAAAAAGAGCAAAAGGGTTTGTTACAGTTGTGATAGCAAATACACTAAAGGTCATAAGTGTGCTGAGAAGAAATTATTCTACATAGATTGTGAAGAGGAAGAAGAAAAGGAGCAAGAAAGGTCAGAAGAAGAGGATATACTCCAAGAACAAAGCCTAGATGAAGAACAAATGAATCCGACCATATCTTGTAATGCATTGGCGGGAATTACCACTCCTCAAACCATCATGATAGAAGGACAAATCAAGAAGAAAAAGGTAATAGTTTTGATTGATTCAGGGAGTACCCACAATTTTATTCATTGTAAGGTAGCAAAAGAATTGAATTGCTTCCTATATCTAGCACCAGAGTGTCAAGTGATGGTTGCAAATGGAGGACCAATAAATTTCTTTAGAAAGTTCCATAATGCAAAGCTATCCATGGGAGAATATGTACTGACTAACCCAATGCTTTCCATTCCAATGGGAGGTGCTGATGTTGTACTAGGAGTCCAACGACTACAATCCTTGGGTACAATAGATTTTAATTTTCAAGAACTTTTCATGAAATTTTATGTGGAAGGAAAGGAAGTTGAATTAAGGGGTATTGCAGGGAAACTAGGAAAGATAATCAACTCTAAAGGTATGACAAAGCTTCTAAAGAAGGAATAAAGAGGTGTAATTGCACAATTATGTTCGCTAGATGTTTGCACATCAAAGTCATCTATCTCCATATCTCCAAAAAGTCTTGGATAATCATTCCAAGGTATTTGAGACTCCCAAAGGTCTCCCACCTATTCGTGATCATGATAATGTTATTCATCTGATTCCAAGAAATGTTCCTCCAAACATCAGGCCGTACAGATATCCCTATTCCCAAAAGAGTGAAACTGAATGTATGGTTGCAGAAATGCTAGAGGCTGGTATAATTCAACCTAGTGAAAGTTCTTTCTCTGCTCTAGTAGTATTGGTTCACAAGAAGGATGGATCATGGCGCATGTGTCCAGATTATAGGGAGCTCAACAAGCTCACTATTAAAGATAAGTTTCCCATTCCTGTCATTGATGAATTACTGGAT